>NEWO01000871.1:27523-57233 GCA_003013225.1 Phalaenopsis aphrodite
GATTATATTGAACTTGATGATTTAACCTTCAGATTGGATTATGATGACCAATAACCGTACCGAATATGAAATATTCTAAAGCAAATATGAAATTAAAAAAAATACAGGAAATCATGTATTTAAATTCTAGTGAAATTATCATGTTATTTCTTGATGTAAACATTTTATTACAAAATTTATGAATTAACTATTACACAAATGTACTGATCATAAGTGCTCAATTCTATGATTTGTTTTATCATGTTATTTAATTTATTTTAATATTTGAATTTCATATTTGATTTGTTTATCTTGTTAAGTCAAGTAATTCATCAAATGATTATTATTTTTTTAAAGAAAAACGAGAAAGGAAAGGTTGAGATTAAGTAGGATCAAATTTATTTTTTTATCATGTTTTTTTATGTATAAATATAGTAAGATAAAGAACTTTTGAGGCAAGTACACATAAATTTTATGTTTTTTTTTTTATTGGTTAAGAATTTTATGGGTTAATCTATAAATTTATTTTTAATGATATATTTTAGATAGTTTTCCACTTAAATTGAAATATTTAAGCATATTGGAAATGAGTGCATTGGAAAAATAAGCGATTGACTGTATCACCTACTTATTCAGTTGAATTTCTATAAAAATGGATATTAAAATTGTATACTCATCTTCAATATGTCCTATAACGACTGGTGGTGGTTTGTTGTGGGGTGGCATGAAAAAAGCTAAATGCAGCTAATCATGAACAACAGGAATATAATTGCATCAAATAAAAGAGCAACAGTGAGAAATAGAAATAGAAATATTATTTCACCAACTTTTTTTCTACGCTCGAACTTGCAAACCAGCAAGTAACACTGCAATCAGTGAACTGCCAATTAAACACCAAATGCAATTCAAAGCCATAAGACAACCAAGAAGTAGAAATGTTTTTCCATCAGTCATTAGAGTGCACCATCAAAATAGGAAATAAAAATTAAAGAGGATGTTTTAAGATTTATGATTTCTAATTCAAAGCTAGTATGCAATCAGGCTCCTCATAACTAACGAAAGCTTTTAACACTTCAACATAATTTTTTGATGGGGCGTTTACATGCATAACATGCAATTCTTATATATTTATGTATCTTCATTGCTAATTTTTTTAAAAGTAAAAAACATATTTTCATGCATATTTATAACACTACAAGTGTTACAAATGCAAATATCAAAAACAATAAGAATTGTGTGGGATGTATGTAAATTTCCCATTTTAGATTAGATGAAATCAATATAATAAAATATAAAATTTTGTGATAAAGCAAGCTATTAGGTCACATGCAGTTATTTAGCTCTAAACAATTAATGTGAGCTATATCCTTTGGCAATATATTTGTCTGGCAAGCAACCTGTTGGCATTGGAAGGGTAAGGTTATATCAAATACAACGGGGAAAAAAAAATCCTTATGGCGCTATTTTTCCTGTGTACTACGAGGCCTTCGAAGGCAGAAATTTTTTTAATTATTGGTGGCGTTTTAAGATTTTTGTTTTACAGCTATAACTTCTGTGAGCTACAAACCGGTATTTGGAAGATCAAAGAGAGCCTTCTTTTTAAAAATAGAAACCCTTTCTAAATAAAATTATAGTTAGGTGTGTTAATCCATGAGTAAGGGCTCCTACACCGGCGCCCGGGTGTAGTGTCAAACAAGTAAAGGCTCCCACATTATGGACAGGTGCAGGTAAAGAAGTTAGTCCATAAAACTAAAATTATGATAGAATTTTGTAATATAGGTACTTTCACAGATAAATTAATAGAATTAGTTGATATTATAATTCATAGAAAGATAAATATCTAATTTATTCAAAAAACTAAATGGGTAAGAGAAAATTCTAAGCAGATTAATAACCTAGGTTTTAAACTTTGGCGTGCAGGTAAGAGTTGCACTAGAAATTGTGTAGGTGTAATTATGGATAAAAGTTTGAAAGATAATGTTGTAAAAATTAATAGAATTGGAGATAGAAATATAGCTCTTAAGATTATTGTTGATACTAAGATATTTAATATTATAAGTATTTATGCTCCTCAAGTAGGTTTAGATATAGGTTCTAAAGAAAAATTCTAGAATGACCTACGATACTTAATAAGAATGATACCCCTTGAAGAAAGAATTTTTATTGGAAGAGATATAAATGGACATGTTGGTAGTATGGTAGAAGATTTTAGAATTCATGGTGGTTACGGATTTGGAGTGATTGATGAAGAAGGTAGAGTCATATTAGATTTTACTTTAGCGTATGATTTTGTTATGCTAATACTTTATTCAAGAAAAGAGATTAGTGTATTATTATTTATAAGAATGGATCTAATAAAGCACAAATTGATTATTTTCTTAAGAAAAGAAGAGATCGTCGAGAAAGTAAAGATTATAAGGTCATTCTAAGTGGGGATTTAAATACTCAACATTGATTATTAATTTTAGATCTTAAGATGAAGAGTTATAAAATAAAGAATACTAGCAATTTTAGACTGAAAGAAAAATTTTATAAGATGGTGGTGAAACCTGCAATGCCCTATGGCACTGACTGTTGGCCTTTAAATGAGAAGCATAAAACTAAGTTAAGTGTTGCCAAGATGAGAATGCTTAGGTGTATGAGTGGCTTTACACTTTGAGATAAAATGTGAAATGAATATATTTGTGATAGGGTTGGTGTAGCTCCAATAGCAGACAAAATTAGAGATAATCGTCTTAGATGGTTTGGTCACATTAAACGTCGATCATCTGATGATCCGATTAGGAGAAAAGATGTTTTAGATTTAACTTATGTTAAGAAGGCAGAGGTAGACCTAGAAAGACTTGGGCATATTGTATAAAAAATAATCTTAATTTATTAGAATTAAATGAAAATATGACAATCGATAGGAAGCAATGGAGAAAAAAGATTCATGTAGCCGACTCAAATTAGTGGGATAAAGGTTTATTGTTGATGTTGTTGTTGTTTGTGTTAATCCATCAACAACTCAGACTCAACTACTTGGTCAAGTGGGATACTAGAATTTTTTTAAGAGAAGCATTCTTATAAAAAGATTATATAAACTTAATCTTATCATTGATTTTCCTATGTAATTGAAGCTATTAATGGTGGATACAATTCGGACAACTTTGAATGTTGGATTTTAAATTAATAAGGTTTTTAAAAACTGAATTTCAATGTATTTTTATTAGTAAAAAACCACTAAATTATCTTTTGCATTAATTTTGCTTCATGTTTCACATTTCATCACAAGTATCGAAGACTTTTTAAAATTAAACACTACAACCTACCAAATTTCATGTCTATAACCTTGTTTTATAAAACTATACGTTAGAAACTCTTTGCTCTAAGATTGATTACATTAGATTTAGCATCAAAGCTTAGATGTGTATCATAATGTCAACTAGAAATAGAAAATAACAATTGGATTCAATAAATTAATAATGAAGTGATGCAACTTTAAAAGAATTTAATTATGATTCTAACCGATTCCAACATGACTATGAGATTAAAGATTATATTTCTAAATTAAAAAAAAAAAGAATAAGATTTAAATATGCTCAAATGAGCTATGATTTGTTTAATTTCTATAATAATAAATTTGCTAAAACAGTAAAACAAAATTTGAATATGTTATATAGTTTTGCCAATGTTTTGTTCAAAATAACCATGGACTACCAAACATAAATAAATTTTAAAAAGAATATTTGTAATTCCCTTATTATATTGACCAACAAAATAATAAATTTAGAAACACGCAAAATGACTATAATTAGTTTGAATAATTTAATAGATTTAAAGTTTTTTGCAACATGTTATCATTATTCATTTCAGGGAAGGCCTCAAGCAAGACATTAATTATAAATTAAGCAAACATTCAACAAAAACAATAAATGAGATTTATACAAAATTTATGCGGCCTCTGAAAATCCCAAGCAGATCTATCATATTTGAGTGATTTCAGATAAATTTTAAAGAAGGAAAATTAAATAGTCGATAAAAAATTAGTTAGAATTTCACCCTCTCTGAGCATGTTATGATCTGATTCAATATCGCCCATAAGCACAAGTTTATATTTTATCCCTCTCAATTGCAAAAGAGAACTTTTGATCAAGGTGTAACAATAAGCTGGACAAGCTTTACTTTAGTAACAATAATTTGAATTAAGGTAAGAAAAATACATCATTATTGTCTTATAATGGATGATAGAAAAATAATAACACATGATTAAGATTATATTGCTCCTTCATCCAAGGTTGTCATTTACCCGTAGTTTATTTAGTTGACAAAGGCAGTGAACTCAACCAAATCAGACATTCAAGTCAATAGATTGCATTGTCCAAGAAGATCTCCTTGCCCAAGAGTGAAAGCCTGTAGAGCTAATCTCAACTAACACAAGGTTTCATGCTCAATCAAGTGTACTCATAACTTAAAACTTCTAGAATTAATCATTGGGGAATATCTGGTTTGGTGTCGTAACTAGAATGTAATGCTATCATCACAATCAAGCTAGAAACCCAAACGAAAGACATGTGCATATCCTAGCTAGCACAAAATAAGTGTGATCATATGAATATACTTGATATGATATTGGCAATTTATCAACTTTGATCAAACCTAAATTTTTCACATTTGGCAAATTGATGTGGAGAATAGATGTAAGGTTACTTTAACGAAACTTGATTTTTGGTTTTCTGCGTTTTTTTTTAATATTTTTAATATTTTTTGAAGCGGCTCAGATTTCAAAACTTGTGTAGATTTTATATGATCCTAAATTCTATTTACTAATTTCAAGTACAAAGCCTTATTGCCATGTTTGATTTCTTTCACTTTTCAATTTTCTTAACTACTAATAATTATTGTAAACTAAAAATAGATAGCTTACATTTTCTGTTGCTGATTGTATTATTTTACATGTAGCTACTTGGATATGATTTAAAATTTCCAAACCTTAAAAATTCCTATATCAACTTATCAATACTTTGAAATTAATAAATAAAATAGATTCTTTCCTTTTCCCTAGGAAACTAGAAGATTTATATGAACTTGGTTGATGACTTGATAACATTCAAGCTGTCTCATTAGTTGAAAGGAACAAGCCCTTTTACAATAGATCATATGAGTTTCCATAAACAAGTTTTATGTTACAAAAATTCACCAATCATAGATGAACTTGTAAGATATCATGTATAAGGCTCTAAGCAAGAAGAAGCGTAAGAAAATGTAGGAGCGATGCTTTTTAGCTTGACCACTTAATCTAGCTCTTCTTGCCACACTTTAATTCTATTTAACAAGTGAATTTTTTTCTAAAGTTCTCATTGAGGAAAATATTCACATAAAACATATCTCTTGGAGAAAATGGGTCATATAAATCACCATATGGATAAAATATAAAAGCTTCTAATAAACATCAAAGTCCAACTAAAAATATTTATAATGCAGCTAGAGGTGGATATTATCAATGTACCTTTGGAGATTTCATCTAAATCATAGAGAACTTGATCACCTGCTCCATTCGAATGAAAACCAGACATTTGTGTGTCTTTAAACTTGGGAATAATATTGACAGTTTCTGCGAAGACATCCTTTTCCAAGAACAATTTTGATATAAAAGCTGGAAAAAATGAAGAAAATCTTCATTTATGCATGAAACAAAGCTACTTCAGATTTTATTATCATAGAATAGTTGCATAGTAACATAAAATAGTAAAGGAAAATGTCAAATAGATAAAAAGGGTGTTGGTTTGTGAAGTAGAACATAATCCAACTTGTTTATTACTAGCACTATTACTTAGATGTAACATAATAAGCTAGCTTATATAAAGTTTAACAAGTTTTAAGCCTGTCCTGTTGCACGGTTAAATATTTATTCCATCAGTAAATTATGATTTTGTTTGTTTTTGAAGTTGCAAAGCAAACCTTTATTTTGCTTAGCGTTGAAATCAGATTTATGAGAACACTTATCGATGACTGCTAGTCACACAATCGTAAAACTCCTTAAAAAAGGATTGTATCAACTAAGTAAAGATCCTACAAATATAAGGTTTTTGGAGGTGTTGATAAAGATATAATCATACCTTCTGTATTTCAGAAAGGTTACTTCTGTGCTTTAAACCCTGTGACTGCAAGGTTAGTTTGGATGCAAATATCCATGGTTTCAGACCCACCCTCAAAAGCCCAATACACCTAATTAAAATGAAGGGTCCTGAATCCTTAATTGTCATCAAAACAAATAGTATTTCCTGTAATTATTGTAAATAAACTTAAAATTCTAGAAACAACAAAATCTAATTGTCCAGGTCCAACAACTTGTAATTAGGAATGGGGCATAGCAAATGATGCGATGTGACCTAGGATTATTCTACTATGATGCTAGATTATAAGATAACTTTTTTATATTAAAATATGGAAAATAAAATGAAAATAAACAGTACTTTTTGAAGAAGCATGTTAAGATGGATAACTAAAACAAAAGCAAAACACACGTCGGGCATATGCATACTAGCCTTAGAATTTGTCTGCCTCCCTTATATCATCCTAACCAAATGACCCCACTTTTCAAATATGCACTTAGTAGCTTCGTTGGTTAGTTGACATTCAAACCCAAGCAAGATGCAACTCTAACCTTAAGATTGATTGATCTCATAACATCAATTTGTAAATCATATCATCTCCACTAAGGTATCTTCATTCCCCCATCAACCCTAGAGTTTAGGTTCCTCTATCAGTTGTTTAGGATCCTCAATAAGTTTTAGAAGGTACCATGATGAATTACTAAGTCCAGTATGGGCATATTTGATAGTGGAGTATAATTAATCTTATCTATCAATCTAAGACTAAAGTTAAACTCAACGATCTACAACATACACTTAGATAAGGTAACCTATAATTGCTAATAAGGAACCTCAAAGTTGTCACATAACTAAGCAGATTAAGGCATTGAAGACCTCGAATGATAGAATAATTGGATCTTAATGTCATCTTATTGAAAAAGTACTCACATTTTATTTATCAAAACATGTCCTTTGTAACCACTATAGTTATGAAGCTTTTGATGACTACACTTTTGTAGATACAGTTGGATGGAAGACTGAGCATCTTGGTTTGTATAATCAAACTATAGTCTTATGGGTGTCCTCTACATGGCATGGAGGAGGTAATCCTCATGCCTTATTAACCTTAGAGTCTAGAACACATGTTGGTCAAAAAGAACAAGCTCAGCTGTAGAGTTCAGAAGCTTTTTTAGCAATAGAGTTTAAAACTAGTTTTCCTCTGACCAATGGGGCTCCCTAAAAAAGATCCTCAAATTGTCATATAACCAAGTGAACTACGGCTTTGATGACTTTGAATGATGAAAATTTGGATCTTGACGAAAATCATCCTTCTATCCATAAGTTATGGCCTTTATATAGTGTCGTTATGCCCATCTTACGTGATACCTTCAAATAACCCATGAATTACTAAAAAGAATCATTTAATCATATTGGGTCAACTATCTTCTTAATTAAGTAAACATGAACTATGACAACGTCAGTTCAAAGATCTTAATCAAGTTCATCTTCCCTCAATCCATCTACTCTTATATCTGTGCAATTGCTACCACATGGCATTGTAAGCCCAATAATCCAAGCATCTTACTCTAATCATTGTGTAGCTGTAAACTCCTCTTGGACGTCCATTCCAATGCTTTTGGGTCTTTCCTCTTTGTCTCTTAATATACGCTCTATCTTCATCCTTTGAAGATATTTGAAATAATTTTCACAGAGCCTCTGTCTATCTTGATTTAACCAAATCCAAGCTACAAAAATCATAATAATCATTTAAATCTAAATATTACCTCCTCAATCAAGAATACTCTTAAATATCCTCGGGATATAATTAACATTAAGAACTACCTATTTTCTAAAACCTCAACCACACAATTTAAAATTAGCCATGTTTGGATACACATTTCTTGCAAGAAAAATTTTCAGATATAATTTGCCATTTATGACTGCAATCCTATAGAGCTCCTTGACTAGCTGTGATCAATCGTCCATTGTGAAATCCTTTGACACTTTCAAAGCCTACAATAAATTTGGTTGAAAACACCTTCAATCCCCATTGATTGACTCCCTAACACAAAGTACGGTGATTCAACTAGGATCAAGTAGTTCATTTGATTTGTGGCTCTCATAAGTCTTAGGCATCATCCACAAAGTTTATGAATAAGCAACTCCCATAACTCCTCCATATAAATGAGCGACTCTTGATGTATGATATTTGATGAGCCTTCATTTGAGAGAATGTGATAACTAGTATAGAGGTAAAGATTACTAAGACATGTTATCAGATGGTTGAAAAAACAAAATACTAACGCAAAAAATAGCAAGATATTGACCCTCATTCATAAGCTTACATTTTTAATTCCAAGTAAGTTTAGCTATTGATGTATTTGACCTAACTTTAGCCTGAATATCAAAAAAATATCAAGAGGGGTTCAGTTTTGTTAGAATTACACATAGCCATATCCAACATTTGTCTTGGAATCTCCCAAAGACGAAACCTAAGTTCGAGGACCAAATCAAGCAGCTAAGTAACCACAGAAATCCAAACCAAACCATGAAAGAAATCTTAAATTAGAAATATTGAAAAAAATAATTCAAAAACTACAATATCACAACTTATAAACGACACTAGCGAGCATTAAAGGGATGATAATGCTTAAATGAACAAAAGCTCAAGCGTACGAGAAGGGGGGTAACTCCCAGCTGTCTCGAACCAGGACTCCGCCACCCACGCCTCCGAGGGGGTCTCTTCCCTCACAAAGTCAAAGTACCTCGACGCATCAAACTCGTAATCGAAATCAACTTCCAGGCTAAGGATATTCACTTCCGCCGCCGGCAGCTCCATCCTCTCAGCGCGAGAAAGAATCAGAGCATGAAACTAACATCAAATACCCACCGAAAAGACCGTTGTCTGATCCAGTAATCCTCCTATTGACAGTGACGCTCAAAAGTGCCCTAAAATCGACATTACCCGGCGAAGAAGGAGACGATGGCTGCCCGAAGGATGAAAGCGCTGGAAATTTGAATGCGGTGTTGGAACCGCTCAAACCTAAATGGCATATAACCCCCTCGATGCAAACCATGATCCTGGGTATTTTCGTCATTATTTAGAGTGCGGGGTCCTTAATGAGAATATTATAACGGGTATGTGATTCGACTTTTCAATTGTGTAATATGGCAAATATGTTCCATTTCCTTGCGGGTCGGATATTTTTGTAATTACACAATGTATTTAACTCCTTTTGTAATTTGTTTTAACTTGGCAACCCTAGGGCTATCAAAAAAGCTCTTCGCGAACGCCTCGTATTCTGCTTGTACGTTAAGTAAACTAGTCGGGCACGAATAATCTTTTAAGGTCAACTTATAAATGAGCCGAACAAGAATAGCTCCTTGTTCGCTCGTGTTTAGCTCGTTTTAGCTCGAAATTAAAAAAAAAATCATATAGTGATATATGTATAATAATAAATTATAATTATTATTTATATAAAATATAATATATTTTTTATATTTATTTTTAAATCATGATAGCTTGTGTGGTAATATAATTATGTGTCTTTTTGTTTTCATAGATTTGGTTCAGGTTTGTACCCAATATTCTACTTCTATTTTTTTCAATTAGTTTTAACGAGTCAATTCTGAGCCGAACACAAACAAGAATATTTAAATTGAGTCGCATACGAACACAATGTTCACGAGCCGATTTCAAACACGAGCAATTTCGAACGAGCCGAACATGAGCCTGGCCTGAACGCCCAAGCTCGGCTCGTTTACAGCCCTAGTGAAGAATAAGTAGAAGCAGTATCTTACAAACGTCTCAACAACTTGTTTCGCAAGAGCATAAATTTTTTTTCCCCATTTTAGATCGTAGGTGACTTCTTCGTTCTGCCAACGTGACTATCATAGGAGTTTTGTCATCGACGAAGCTCCTTCAAATATTCTTGAATCGAGTTA
This sequence comes from Phalaenopsis aphrodite, assembly GCA_003013225.1. Classification (NCBI taxonomy): domain Eukaryota; kingdom Viridiplantae; phylum Streptophyta; class Magnoliopsida; order Asparagales; family Orchidaceae; genus Phalaenopsis; species Phalaenopsis aphrodite. The sequence continues at coordinate 37,522 of NEWO01000871.1, forward strand.
AAAAATAAATTTTTTGACTTATCATATCACCAAAAACAATCCATTTTACCAATTTTGCTTCCCAAACAAAAGAATTTCGGCAATATTTAGAGTCACTCGAGCTCCAATTTCAGTAGATCTATATTTGAACTGAGCTTCTCCCAATAACATTGAAGATAATAATCATTAAGTGAGATTTAATGTGAATCAATATAAATTGTGTGAAAACTTAAAAATTACAAATCTACCCAAACCATTGAATTTAGTGTTTTAATCATAAAATTAATGATCTCTTATTTCAAATGACTAGTCAAGAATCAAATGATATCATCCTAGTAAAAATCATTTGTATGGAAGTTTAGAAAGGTAGGTTTATACCTTCTTATAAATATATAACATCCAAGATTTTTTTTAATATATATATATATATATATATATATATATTAATGGGTTGTATTTTTAAAAATTTTAGTTGACTAGAGAACTACAAAGATTTAGAATCAATTAAAAGTATTAATTTAGAAAATAGAATGAAAATTATTAAATTAGATTCAAATGATGTTTAAATATAAACAATAATTTTTAAATATTGCCCCAACCATTGACATCTTATAGTTACGTGATTAGGGTTGTCAAAACGACTCTTTGTTCGTGAACAGCTCGTGTTCTACTCGCTAAGCAAACAAGCAGAACAAAAACACACTTTTTGAGTTTGAAATATAAACGAGCATGACACAAGCTGAGCCCTGGCTTACTCACATTCAGCTCGTTTACACCTCTAGTTAAAACAATGATATTTTAAATGTCATATAAAGATTTTTGTGGTATAAATGTAAGAAAAATAAAGTTTAGGTGTTAGATATATAACTACTTAAGAATGGAGTCTTAAGTATGTAAATTAATGAATATACATCGTTAACATATAAATTACATATAAATTAATGAGATATTTCAAAAATTCAAATGATAATTAGTCCGTAAATAGATAATAATTTTGACATATCATTAATATCTAATAAAAAAAAATATTTATAGGTAAGCCTTCATTAATAGAAACCTCAAAGCCAAAACAAAGAGAAGCTGAGAATAAGAGACGTGACAGAGGCATGGCTCATCATTTACTCCACTTCAAGGCTTTTTTCTTACTTGAAAACCATAAGAGGATGAGGTTTATTCTAGGTATTTGGTTCCTCTTTAACTATGAAGGTCATTGTTATAAATGCTAACAATTGTTTTTGTAAGTTTTATTCTTTAGTAAAAGACTAAAGAATACTTCCTTTGTTTACACCATCCATCTGTGTACTTTTTAATACCAACAATCTGATTCATTTTAGATGTTCGTGGATGATCAAGAGTTGTTTCTTATTGATTTATTAATATATATATATATATATATATATATATATATATATATATATATATGAAATCGATATTTGGTCCAGTGGGCACCAAATATCGATTCCCCTATATGGGTTAAAAACTAGCTGTGTTTGATCCTGATTCAAAGAGCCCGCGCCACGGGATTCAAACCCCTGACCCGAGGGACTTCTGCCAGAAGCCACACCAATTAGTCAGGTCTTTCGCACGATTTATTATATATATATATATATATATATCAATATTTTAAATTACATAATGTGAAATACAGCAAAAATAAATCTTCTAAACAAACCTAAAAAAAAAAATTAAGAAAATCACAAATACAAAGTTGTAAACACATTGTCTCCATTTAAATGTTGTATAAGAAACCTTCACAATTCAATAAAAGAAAACAGACTGAATCATTCAACAATGTTAACAGCCTTCCAGCTTTTTATTTATGCGCTACATTTTACAGCAAAAAAATTCTTCTTACAGAGATTCAATGCATAAATGGTGAACAAATCTATAAACATAATATAGAATTAGGAAATTTACATGCATACTGCTTAATTCATATGTATTTACATATCTAAACACCTAAACTTCACTTGCGGGGTATAAATGTAAAGAGTAAAATTTATGTGTTAGATATGTAAATGCTTAGGAATTGGGTGGTATGGTATGCATGCAATGTGATGTTAGGATCTCATGATGCTCTTAAATGGAGGGAATTAGTTGAGCTCATCCATTACCTGGAGAGTGTGGAGAGCCCTCTTGGAATAAATGGTGATGGCAATGGTGGCAGCCAAGGCGGCACAGAAGCCGACCGAATCATAGATGATCTGTTGCATGGACAGAAAATCTCCACCGTCGGATGCAACTGCGAAGCTCCGCAGCAACCTTCCACTGCAAATTCAGACATGGATTAGCTAAATTCATTAATTTGCAGACATTATTCATCTGAAGCTGAATTTAATCAGTGGAGAATGAGTGAATGTTGTTGCGTGCATATATTAGTTTGGTTAAAGTTGTTGCCTACATGCAAGCAGAACAAAGCGAGGGTCCTCAGAAGAGGATTGGACGGTGAATGTGATAAGGATTGTGAGCAGTGAGTGTTGGAGTATGGAGCCCGCAGCACCCTAAGGGGTGCTTCTGCGCTGCTCAAAGTGGCGCTCCTGCGCTTGAGCATGGCGACGCCGCAAACAGCAGCGTAACTATGTTGTAAGTTAGCTCTATTCTGGGCCTTCTTGCCGACCGATCGAAATAATTATGCCGATGACGACGTGACTATGATACGGTTCGATCACAAAATTGGCATGTTTTTTTCTAGAAAAACTAGAACAAATATAATATTTCTTTAGTAAATTAAATAACTCAACAAGAAAACAAAGACAAACACCTACAATTTGAGCGATAGGTTGTCTCTCCCAATTCCTACAATTCGAGAGGTAGTAAATCTCTCCCAAAACCTAGAACTAAAGACTCACAACTCAATCTCATGCAAAAAAACTAACCCCGAACAAAACAAGCTTATTTATACCCAATAATAATAATAATAATATGCAAAATTGCCCTTAGGCATACAAAAGAAAAATTTGCCCTTAAGCTAGGCACTCTCGTAAAAGACTACGCCGGAGTTGGTTTCTCTCCTTTTTAGTTCTTAAGTCGTGATTCAAGCGGCAAAGGTAAGACTCTCCCGTGCGGTGTTTCTTAACAAGGACTTTTCAAGAAGGTGGATTGTCGAGAGAGTGATTTCAAAGCAAAAGCTTTCTCTCGTGACATCGAGATGAAGATTTAGAACAAAGTTCTGTAAGTTTTTGTGCTTGTAGAGAATTGATCTGAGTGTATCTCCGTATAATTCTGATTTTTATAGTGGAAATCTTTTGTGGTGTAGCTCCGTGATTTTTTTCTCATTCTCTAATTTTTCCACGTAAATCTTGGTGCGCTTTTTTGGGATAGTTTTGTCGTGCTTATGTTCAAAATTTTATTCCAAATTTCCCGATGTGGTGTGATCTTATTCCATGGTATGATTTTGATTTCTAATTGATTGAAGCCCAATGTTTTATTTCCATCCCAACAATGAAACGAGCCAATCACACGAGAATGTGAGGAGGATCACTAGAGTAAACACGAGATAGCTAGCACAATCAAATGTGGCCGTCAAGCCTAGAGAAAAGCAAGTGTACAGTGGTAACTCCCAAAAATGGATAAAAAAGAATATCTTCTTTTAAGTGAATCCAAGATTCAGGGTGAGGGATATTAACGTATAGTCTTTCCTTCTATTTTATGCATTTTCCATTAGATCAACCATTCCATTTCCCAAAAGACATGCATTTTATCCAACTTGACGACCATATATTGAACAATTTATCATGAAAACAAAAATAATGGGATCAACATTCATGACGAAATCTATTTTTTGCTCAAGCAAAATAAATCTGAACCACCTAAGCAAGATCAAAAGGAGGAAATTTGGAGCAAATGCCAACAATTTAGTCGAGTGTCATTGCCTTTAATCTATACAGTAGAGGTTCAAGATTCAAATTCTTGCACCAAAAAAAACAAAAGATTAAAATGTTAAAATTTGGTTTTAGTAAAAAAGAAGGCAGAATATAACAGCTGAAAAAAATAACCAATTCAACATAAGGTTTATGAAGATCATTCAAACCTGTAAATTGTTATAAAAATCTCTGGCACTATCCCTACCAGAGATCCACATATGTAGGGACAATAGCTCACATTTGTTGCCACAGATGCATAGTTGAAAATAATATATGGAAATGGAGAGATCCTTATCAATGCAACAGCATGAAATTGATGAAACCAATTTCCTGCACCAGCTAATCTGAAGATTGTTGATTCCTTTGGCCATCTCTTTAGCAATTTCTGTATTTATGAAAAAATAATAATTAATGCGCAAGAAAAAAACGTAAAAGAATCAGAGCCTCAAACATAACCGAAAGAAAAAGGAATTGGAAAGCAAAAAACAAACATGTATTCTGCTCCGAAAAGAAGAACCAATGAAATATGGAATTGACATGCCAATAATTGCGCCTGACATTATCAGTAGAAATCCATAACCATAGCCAAACGTCATTCCAGCAATCCACATAGAAGGTGAAGAAGGTAGCAATATAATAGGAAATAATGCAATTGAAGCAAAAAGTAGGAACCCAAGAATTGGAGTACTAAATGTTGTTGATTCCCAATTCAGAATAGGAACAAACACCTGCAAATGTCCACAAGAGAATATTGCATGAGAAGAAAAAACAAAAAACCTTCAGCAAAATATTTTATTCATTAACACTGCATCAGTAAAACCACCACCCCTATGGCACAATACGCAACACAATACAAAATGACAAGTAAAAAAAAATTTAAGTAAAATCTAAATGGCAACGAATCTTTGTAATAGCATTGTAATAAAAAATTAAAATTAAAAACAACTATGGTTAAATATGTTTGAATGCACTTTTCTACTTGGGAACTTTTAACTGGTTTTTCAGGCTAAGCTTCAAGCTCCAAACTTCTAAAATCTAAACAATTAGTGAGATAGATTTTATAAGGAAAGCATTGTCCCTTTTCCTGTGCAGCACAAAAAAAAAGCATTTAAAAAAACAGAAATTTCATGAGGATGATTGAAAGTTTAAAGCAAAACACTTCTCTCAAATAGAAGCAATTTATTAGTCATTTTACAAAAATGTCTGCAAAAGTTTATAAGAAAATACTCATAGGAGTACAAACGAACCGAGCGTTTGATAAGCTACTCGTAGCTCAACTTGAGAAGAGCCCATTCACATTCTTTTGATAAACTAATTGAAAAAGTTTAAAAATTTTTATAAATACTCAATTGTTAATTAAATAAACTTGACCAAAGTTTGATTCATTTCCATTTGTGTGCAATATCATTTATAGCTCGTGAACAAGCACGTTAAGAAACTTGATGAAATGTTTCATTTAAAATTTATGAAAAAGCACGCAAATAAACTCGATTTAATGCTTATGAATTCGATCAAATTAAATTTTAATTTAAAATTTGTGAGCAAACTTAATTAAAGCTCAATTTAAAACTCATTTATATTAAATTAAATGAAAATTTTAATTCATATTACATAAAATAAGATAAAAATTGATTTGATCAGTTGTTTATTTAATTTGTGCAGTTATATGCTTATTTTGGTTATTTATTCAGTAGATCGTTTCTTTTTTTAAGTTAAACAAATAACTCATTTATAAAATTAATGAAGCTCGTTTGATTAGAAATAAGTAGCTCAATCATACTACTCATTTGTTTGTTTTATAAGACTCATTTGATTGGAAAATAAATAACACGATAGTACAAATTTTAATTTACTTGATAAAGATTATTTAAATTGAAATTAAGTGGCTCGATAGCACTACCCGTTACCATGTTTGATAAACCAACTAGTTAATCTGCTCAATAACGACTCGATCATCATCATATGAAATGAACATAAACTAAACTCAAACAATCAAAATGACAAATGAACTAACTTCATCATAAACACAAAAGCTTAAATAGCTCGAGCTCGAATTTTATAAATAAGCTCAAGCTTGAACAAGGCCCAGCTAATTTCGGTTGCTTTGTTTGCATCCGCATCCCAACTTCCATTGCAGTAGCTTCTTCAAGTTTAAATAAATAAAAATAATAATCATATAAAGATAAAGGGGACAGACCTTTCGTATGAGCACCGGGCCAATAAAGAACACAATAGCTGCGGTAACCGTTCCCAGAAAAACACACAAGAAAACCACCTTCGTCCACCACAGAAATTTCTCCCATTTTGTTGCACTTAATTGAGCTTCTAACCCTACTACCACATCATCAGACCGCGCCAATCTCACATAATCCCCATTAGCATCCCCCGTTCCCCTCCTCGAATGGGCAATAATGATATCAACGATGGCCTCCGACGGAAAATTCATCAATTCCGCAAAAGCTCAACGACCTCAGAAATGCAAACTTCAAACAAGCGAAGTAACGGATATTAATTGTTCGGGTAGACAATCAGGCCTCGATCCCCGATAAGATTGAAGTAGAAGAGAAACCAAAGAACGTCATTTTTAAATTTCCCCTTCGCTTCACGCCAACGTCGTGGAGCCCTAAAGACTCCACCGGAGAAACGAAACCGTGTATCTCAAAGTAGAGCGATAAGGAATACCATGAAGGGGACCGTGATTGCTCACAATCAGCTGCAAGTCTCCGGGATCTTATCGGCCATGGAGTTTCGCAATAAGAAAGGGATTGAGAAAGAGACGTGGAAGAAGACGCCAAGAGATGCATCGAGGATATCGGTTGGGGACGAATGGAGGTTTCTTCATCGACGGCCGTGCTCCGTCTAAACTAGTATTTTAAATTGCAGCTGGTTGCTTCTCTCTCTAAAGCAAACAGTAATAGGCCCCGTTGCCTGCAACTTTATGTATATTTATATAGAGGATGACGAGAGGAGCTATCTAGAAAGGATAAAATTATAAACATGTTTGAAGAGTGGTATTATATTCTAATTAAATTATGAAAATGTATTTGAAAGGAGTTCTAGGTTCAATGATACCTAATGAAACCTACATGGATGGATAGATAAAAAAATGATTATTTAATTATAGGCTTTCTTAATATATTGTAATATTTAATCTTTATTTGTTCGTGAATTGCATCCAAGGAATAGAATGTAACACTGTAATGAGTAGTAGTATGAATTCTTGATTAGTCATTTCTCATGAAATGATTTCCCTATTTATAGAGTATGAGGGTACAATATATGAATTACATGTATGCCCCTGCTTTAAAAGAGGCTTTGTTGGACATGTACAGATCTTCGGTTCGAACACCCTATGACTTGGTTGGTTGGAATCGGTTATTCCTGGTTCGACAAGACCTATTCGTCTGATTTTTTTGAGTTGGCTTTGTCGGTCAACCTTCGCTGGTCTTAGGGTCAGCAAGACTTGTCGATCAGCTTGGCTTTGTTGGTCGGTTATGCTAGTTTGATTGTCGACTATTGATTCTCAGTTAAGGAACTCTTATCGGAAGAGCAAGATTAGGCTATCGAGCAAAGGATGAATCATTGTAATTCGATGGGTAGCTTACACTGTGATGAGAAGATCTTTTAGGATGCTTCGTGTGATTATGTTATGGTCAGTTCTCAGCCTCTGGTGAGGAATCTCAAATGAGGCTTATAATATCAGTTCTTCAAGCCTGAAAATGTCATGATGCAATTGTTTATTTGGAGGTTAAAGCGGCATTGGAATTTAAATCTAGCATTGATGACATCTCTTGGTGTATTCCATATAATCAAGGGTCATCGAAGGCCAATAATAGTCAGAATTCTTAATTTTTATCTTCATCTTTGGATTTGATTGATGAGAGCCACATCTACCCTCATATACATCGCCTGTGAATTTTTTGTTTCATCTTTGTCTTCGTTTGAGAGCCAGGTGGAGCGTAGTTTCATCGCAAAGAACGGAGACAGAACGCTCTTGTTTGTTTGGTATGTCGCGTTAGCGTAAGTTGCAGCAAACTCAATGGCATTTCTTCACCATTCAAGAACATCGGATCTCCCCAACTTCTTGCCTGCCGCCCAGCGTTCTGTCGTTGGTAACATTTAAAATAACCAAAATAATCTTTATCAATTACAATATGGTCGAGCTTCGACGTCCGTTACGCCGATTGCGATGATCGTTTGTCGGAGGCCCATTTGTCGTAGAAATTCAGATTTTTTGAGGAACTAGCCCATTCTTTGTTGTCAATAGTGTTTAAATCGGTGGTTGTCAGCCAATTCGAAGTCAGTGGTGGGAAAGCGGAGTAGTAGGAGAGGAGGGAAAGGGTAAGCCAAATTTGGAGGGACATGAGGAAAGTACAGAATGCTTATGCTAGAAGGCTATAATAGTCTTTTTAATAGAGTTAAAAAGAAAGAAATTTCTATTCAAACTATGGCATGAGTTTATCACCTTAACTTTATGACAAAGCTTTGTAGCCTAAAGCATTTAAAATGGTTTTCTAGACATTGTCAACCATATCTGATTGAATGAGCATCAGTACAATATATCATCTATGATGGCGAATGATATAACTCTTTTCAAGATTTGAGCTGCTAGAAAACAATCATTAAAAAGTCTCCCTTCTGTCAAAAAATATAATGTTGACTTATCGCCAATAATCATCAGATTCATCGAAAGCCACAAGTACTATACTTTCTTCACCCAAGGGATCAACCTCAGGAGACTCAAAACATGTCGGGGATAGAACCCTTCTATCTCAGATCACAACTATCACGTGGTCTCCATAGTATTAAATAGCTCCTTAGCTAGCTTGGAAAAACCTAACTTTGTTATCAAGATAGCGGGAAATCATAACGAGTGTCACATCAGAGATGTCCTCTAGCAAAGTCACGACGCTTTTATAATAAAATGAAAGATTAGGTCTGAGGACTTTGTAGGTTCTCATGACCTAGTGAATCATAATTCGAGAATCTACATACACCTTGATTCACCTCATATTTATCTCAATGAAAACTTCTAATCCTAAAATCAGAGCTTCGTATTCAGCCTAGTTATTAGTACATTGTTTATCAATTATAAGAATAACAAATAACATCACGCTTGGGAGATAACATACTAAATACTCATTTTGGGTCCTTGGGACCAATAATCACAATTAATTAAGAGTTTGATGTAACTTTCATTTTGGATGGACTAATCTAATTATTGCATTTTTGTCCTCGCATGTAAAAATCAGTTCTTTACCATAAATCTTTTATTTTGTCTCTTCAATTGGCCCCATTTATACTTTTATTTACCTATTTTAAACAATTTGCAGGCTTTGGCTCTCAATTCTCACAATAAACTAAACAAACAGTTTTGTGGTTTGCTGCCTGCGACTTTCAATTGAGAAAAAAAAGGGAAGATTTGCGTACATACCACTAAATTCTTATTTATTTACATATCTAACACCTAAAAATAAAAATTGTGGCATTTTTTATGTAATAAAAAAAAATTTTGGGCCATGCAAATATTAAGGACTTTGGGGGTATGTATGTAAATGCCCTTAAAAGATGTCCAGCAAGAGCAGCCCTTCCTTATAGTTCTGATGCATATTTCACTTTTAATTTTAAACAACTACATATTTTGAATGTCATAAATATAAAAATTAAAGTTTAGGCGTTAGATATATAAATACATACAAATTATGTTGTATATATTTACGTACATACGACATAATTCTTATGTATTTACAAATCTCATACCAACAATTTAATTTTTACAGTTATACCACTTTATTCATGCAGTCAAATGCATATTTCACTTCCCTCACATATTATGCATATAAAAATCAAAGTTCAGATTTTAGATACATAAATACAAAATACAAAAAAAGGTGCTACATACATAGCACATGAAACATTGTATTTACAAATCTAGCACCCCCCCATACATTTTTCAAATTCTCGTTCCAATATCAAAATTCATGAATCATGTTAAAAACCCAACCCATATTTATCATTTTTTTATGAAATTCTCAATGGTTTGATGGTGGCACGATTAAATATATCAATTCGGTAGTTCAAAAATATCACCTGAAATCTAATCTAGATGTTGGATTTTATAAATAACAATATTTCGGGTGATATGTATATAATTGTCCCTACAAAGAAATTATGTGGTATGTATGTAAATGCCCCATAACAATACTAGATGCAAAGGAAACATTGCTATGAGCAATTGGAAACTACAATTCCAAAATATTCATATAAATAAATACTCACCATCATCATCATCATCATCATCATCATCATCATCATCATAACTAATATCGACCCACCAAAACAAATTCATCATCATCAAGAACCTTCACCTCTCCATCCCCAACAAAATGCTCCCTTCCAATATCCTCCACCAACCTCACAAACTCAATTCTCTTCTCAACAGGAAGAGGAACATATGGGAGTCTAAACACGGGCCGGATCACCCCGAGCTGCGCCAGCGCGGTATTAAGACCTATGGGATTCGGCTCGCCGAAAAGCCACTTAACCAGCGGCATCACCTTCGAATTCAGTGACGTGTTCTTCCCTCCGAACATCAGCTCGTGCATCAGACCCGGAACGAGATTGCTCGTCACCGATATGACTCCGACAGCACCATAAGACCACCTAGCATCATGACACTCGTCATCATTACCGCTCCAGATCGCCATTCCTCCACCCACATATTCCTTTATTCGATCATTTCCGACGCATTCCTTGACCCCGGCCATGTTCAGATTCGCCGAAATTTTACCGACGACGGTCGGAGGAATGTCTTGTCCGGTTCTCGAAGGTACATTATAGATGATGGTCGGTCCCATGGAAAGAACGGCTTCGAAATGGGAGACAATACCTTTGAGAGATGTCTTGCCGTAATAAGGATTAATGTGAAGGGCGGCGTGCATGCCGACGGCGAAACCTTGTTCGGTGGCGTGGATCGCCTCCCTCGTCGAGTTGCTTCCAGTGTTCCCTATTACTTTGATGGAAGCGCCGAAACAGTTGACGGTATGTCCAATGAGCATGATGTGTTCGTCCCAGCTCATGAGGTGGCCTTCCCCTGTCGTGCCTCCCACGACTACGCCTTCAGCACCATTCATAATCTGTGTATGCATTAAGGCGTCGAAGGCTTCGAGGTCGAATCTGCCGTCGGGTAAGTATGGGGTCTTGATGGCTGTGATTAATCTTAGACCCTTTATGTCATCCACAGAGGTCCTGTATAGTGGCATATAACATACAGAAACTCGAGAAGTTCAAAAACAAACTTTTAACAAAAGAAGAAATAGAAAACCAGAAATTTAATTAGTATAAAAAAAGTGCTTGAAATTTATTGAAGAATTTTAATTTAGGGGCATTTTATGCATGCCATACCATTCTTATGTATTTACATATCTTAACAAGTAAACATTCATATTTAGTTGCATAGCACTCAAATCTTTAACATCACCTAAAAGTACCACCATCATTATCTTTTTAAAAGTGAACTATACATTTTCATGCATAGGTTTATGACACCAAGATGTTATAAGTGTAAATATTAAAGTTTGTGAGTTGGATATGTAAATACATAAGAATTGTGCGGTATATATGTAATTTCGCTTTAAATTAATAGTGGAAGAATAGACACATGGTCCCAATTGAGTTAAAGAAAGGAAATTAACAGTATGTGAAAGAAAATAAGATACACATATCATAAAAATAATAATAATTCTTGAAAATGTCCAACAATACCTGTTTTTAACTTCAAGGCTGCGCATTGGAAGATGAAAATCTGAAACAACAGCTGCCTCCGGAGATTTCCAGACTCCATTCCTGCATGTAAGCATAGATTTGAAAAAATAAAGTCATAGACTGCACGATATAAAAAAGGAAGGGTTAATATATATACAGCTTAAACCTTGTGTATTTACATGTCTAACTAGTAAAGTGTCGAAATAGTTCCCTGGCTATTCACATGGCGCCATTTTAGTAGCACAGTCTTTCAAAGTGTCAAATTAGTCATAATACTCTTTTTATGAGTTGAAATAGTCCCAACGAGGACCATTTTATCCCTAAATAGAAGAGTCTGAGAAATAAATTGACACTTCTATAGAATTTAGGACTAAAATGGCCCCCTACCAAAAGGCAAGGGATCGTTTTGATACATTCTCCATAACTAACATACTTAAAACTTCAATTTTTACCAACATACCAACTTATCAATGCATGAAAATGTGTATTTCATTTTCTTTTAAGTTAAAATGGTGGTATGTAACATTTAAGTGCTATAAATGTAAAAAAAGTAAAGTTTAGGCGTTAAATACGTAAATATATAGGAATTGGGTGGTATGTATGTAAATTCACCTAAAAAAGTGCCTATCAAGCCTATGTCATCAGATAAATCGAGAGGCGTTTGTGTGCCGTCTTTCCTTGTCTGATAGCATGTTTAATTCCATAAAATATTTAAATACGATATTTTATTTCACCTGCTTATAAAATATATCATTTAAATAACTTCAACTGATACATCTTTTTAAATACAATATTTTATTAATAAGATTCAGCCTGAGATAAAACAGGTTGGGCTATAGCTGACAATAGCATTGCTGGTCAACATAACTTATTAACAAAGCTCCAAGAGCCTGTAAGAGTCTCCTAGATCATAACACTTCCTTTGACGTCATTTAGTTCAACAAATCAAGAGTAGTCAACAAGCAAATGTTACTTAATAGTTGATTCTCCAATGGTATAATCATTCTACACAACATTATACCCACCATGTTGGTGCTGTGTTGACTTCATATTAATTTCCTCAAACTAATGGACATTTTCAGGAAAATTATGTTTTAGGATTTGATCAAAATTTGTTGCTAAATTTAATGTAAATTTAGAGAAAATAGAGAAGGGATAGACGTTAACTTCTTTAAATTGAACCACACAAATCTTAATGTTCTCGTGTTAAGTTCCCCAATGCTTGATCTCAAATATAATTACTTTGCTATGGATTTGAAGAATCAAGAAACGAAATGTGCAAAGTCCAGCAATGACTTGTCAATGAAGTCAAGGAGCGTGCCCAGATGCATCAAAGATAAATGAAAAAGGTCTCACTCAGATAATTCAATTGCATGTTTAGCATGTGAGGGCTTCTAATACATGATGAAAAAATTTGCTAGAATTTTGTACATAAACTTGTTAAAAATGGATATTTTACTTACTTTGCATTCAGAAAGGAGCGCTCATCAAGACATATATCTAGATAAACTCTAATTCCATTATTTGTGATTTGAGAAATATTTACATGATTGTTGACGATGAAGAACAAATTTCGTTACTATTGTGCTCTTTATCTTCCTCCTATCAGTACTTTCGTGGGATCATTTACAATGATAAATATATCATAAAATTAATTTGTGAAAAAGTTACTTCTCTAAATATGTAAATGCTAAGCTTGAGGGCATATGGCATGAAAAATCAGCTAAAGACTTATTGATTAGGGGAGATCTACTGAGAAAGGAGATACGATCCAGAATCAAAAATCAACGGGCCAGCAGCATTGAAATTGCAATAGATGGGTGGAAAAAGTCAAACGAGGGCTGCTCTTACAAAAATCAAAGGAAAACAAACAAGATAGAATGATGAACTACAATTTGAGAGGTAGAATGTCTCTCCCACGACCCTACAAGTCGCTAGGAACGCCACAAGGAAACAAAGAAAGCTGCAGCCAACACAAAACCTCACATCAAAACAAACCCTAGCCCCTTCTCCTCACAAATACTTCCCCGAGATCCTTTCCAAACATTCCCCAATGCGTTTCGTCATCTCATCAGATCCAAAAATATAGCAAATAAAGTTTCTCGTTCTTCCTCATCAATGTCTTCTAGCCACAGGGCCTCAGCTTTAAATGAACCATGTCCCCGGGATCGAATTGTATCTCCCTCCTATGCCCATCCGCCTTCCTCTTCATGATCTATTGAGATGCCTCTTACGTTCAGCCAATGCTCTATCCCTCTCCTTCAAGTACTAATCAACAATGGATATCGGTGTGGTGCTATGCCAGTAGTGTATCAAGTGAGGTAGATCCTACCCATACAAAATCTTGAGGTGTGGTACGTGTCACAATATGGTATGAGGTATTATACCAATATTCGGCCCATGCAATCCACCTCGCCCCCAGTTTTGGAGTATCTAATGAAAATCAACACAGATGTCTCCACGCTCCTATTGACCACTTGTGTTTGGTCATCTGTCCGAGGATGATATGCGGCGTTCCTCGTAAGGACCGTTCCTTGTAACCTGAACAACTCCTTACAAAAGTGGCTAAGGAACACCTTGTTTATATCTGATGTAATCAAGTCTGGAATTTCGTGCAAGCGAACCACTTTCTGTATGAATATTTTCGCCACTGAGATCATCATATAGAGGAGGCGTGATGGAATGAAATGTGTGTGCTTGCTCAGGCGATCCACGACCACCAAAATCATCGTAAACCTCATTGATCGGGGCAACCCCTCCATAAATCCATAGTCATTTCCTCCCAAACCTTCTTCAATAATGCTAGGGGTTGTAGCAACCCTCCCGACACCGTGGTCTGGTATTTATGTCGTAGGTACACATCGCACAACGCCGCCAAACCACTTTCTGTATGAATATCGTCGCCACTGAGATCATCATATAGAGGAGGCGTTATGGAATGAAATGTGCGTACTTGCTCAGGCGATCCACGGCCGCCAAAATCATTGTAAACCTCATTGATCGGGGCAACCCCTCCATAAATCCATAGTCATTTCCTCCCAAACCTTCTTCGATAATGCTAGGGGTTGTAGCAACCCTCCCGACACCATGGTCTGATATTTATGTCGTAGGTACACATCGCACAACGCCGCCATGTCTTCCATATATTTGTGCATCCCCAACTAGTAAAGCTCTGTTGATAACGACAATAGGTCTTTCGTACCCCAGAATATTCCCCTACTGCAACGTTGTGAAACTACTGCAATAGTCTCGAAATGTACTCCGATGTCCTTGGTAACACGAACCGCACACAATAGTGTATTTCCCCACCCCCCCCCTAATTCGAATCATGGGTGACTGTTTGGATCTTGTAGCAACTTTGCTCGCATTTTCCTCAACCCTTCACCTTGCTTGCTCTTCCATCTCATTGCTTCACAATTGAAGACCAAGGATACTGAAAAGGCTGCCAATTGGACTCTTCCCTCTTTCTCAACAAGGCATCTAAGGCTTTATTCTCCAACCCTGATCGGCACTGAATCTCGAAATCATATCCCAGCAACTTGGATAGTCACATCTGATACACATCAATCACCATCTTCTGCTCCAACAGATACTTCAAGATCCTTTGATCTGTTCTGACAAGAAAGTGTCATCCCAATAAGTAGAGTCGCCACTTCTAAATGGCCAAGAAAATAGGCATTAACTCCCACTAGTAAACTTACTTGAGCCCCGCACTAGCGGTGAGCACCTGGCTAAAGTGAACAATCAATCGTTATTCTTGCATGAGTACTGCTCTCAATCCGTACCCTGATGCATCTATCTCTAACACAAATGCTTCATTAAAATCTGAAAGTGCTAATACTAGAACACTTATCATGGCCCTCTTCAAATGCTCGAAGGTTTGTGTTGCAGCTTCCCCCCACTTGAAATTGTATTTCTTCAGTCAATCCGTCGGTGGTCATGCTATTATGTCATATCCCTTCACAGATTTTAGGTAGCATCTGGTAAGACCTAAGAATTCACTCAACTCTTTCAAGCCCCTGAGGCCAGTACACCATAGCCTCAATCTTGGATGGGTCTGCTGCTACTCCTGCCCTAGTCACCACATGCTCAAGGTACTCTACCAGTAGTTGTGCAAAGGAACATTTCTTCAAATTGGCGTACAACTGTGCTCTCTCAACTTCTCAAATATTGTCCTCATGTGCTCCACATGCTCTATCTTTGTACGACTGTAGATCAGAATGTCATCAAAGAAAGCCAAAACAAATTTCTAAGGTAACGCTGAAAAACCCAATTCATGAGGGACTGAAATGTGATCGGTGCATTGGTGAGGCCAAACAACATCACCAAGAACTCATAATGCTCTTCACGTGTCCTGAACACCGTCGTGCACATCTACTAGTCTCATCTTGATATGGAGATATTTCGGTTTAAAACTGATTTTGAAGAAGATAACTGCCCCATAAAGCTCATCTAGCAACTCATCAATCACATGAATAGGAACCGTATCCAGCATCATTTCCTTATTCAAGGCCCGGTAGTCCATGCAGGACCTCCAGCTACCGTCTTTTTTCATCACCAACAGAATTGGACTGAAGAAGGGGCTCATAATAGATCTGATAACCCTGACCTCGAGCATCTCTCAGATCAACTTCTTTATCTCATCCTTCTGAATCTGAGTGTACTCGTATGGTCTAACACTGATATGAGGGGCACCCTCCTTTAATGTATTTGCGTGCTCATGCTCCCTTGGGGGTAATAACTCGCTTAGCAGCTAAAAGACATCCGTAGACAGCTATAGGAGTTGCTGGACCCCTTCGAAAAACTCTGTCAACTCTGGATCTCGGATCTCTTCAATGCTCTGCAACTCCACCAAATAACCTAGCTCTGCTCCTCGTATCAACTAGACCATGATTTTGAGCGACACCATGGTTTTGCATAAACTGACATCTCCTCTCAGCATTACCTTCCTACCCTCCACCTGAAACTCTATCATCAAGGATTTCCAGTCCACCTTCATCTTTCCGAGCGTCTACAGTCACTTCATCCCGAGAATCACGTCTGTACCACCCAAATGCAAGGAAAGGAAGTCCTCCACCACCTATAAGTCATGCAGTATTAGAAGCAACCCTTTGCAAATTCCCAGACTTTTCTCCACTTTCCCTGTCCCCGTCGTGACGTATAAGCTCCCTGCAGTGGCCAACTTCAAACCTAACTGATCCATTACCTGATTTAAAATAAACTTATGTGACTCTGCTATCCACCAACACCAAAATCAGTTGTTCCCCGATCGCCCCCTCATTTTCATTGTGTGATTCTGAGTACATGACACCACTGAATTGAGAGATACCTCTGCTACATCCAAATAGAGATACTCCTCCTTCACCACATCTTCCTCTAATTCATCACCCTCTATCATCTCCTGAACTAAAAGGATATGAATGGTGCGCTCCTTGCAAAGATGGCCCGAGGCATATGTCTCCTCATTAGCGGTAACATAATCATTTTGCACTTTTATCCTGAACTTCTACATCAGTGAGTTGTTTGAAATTGCCCCCANATCCTGAACTTCTACATCAGTGAGTTGTTTGAAATTGCCCCCAAGACGGGTCCTCTTATTCTTCTCCTTCGACGTCTCTTTCTGAAATGACACCACCTAGATCCTCGATGTCATGGCTGTCAAGACATTCTTATAGAATCCTCCAATGTTTCCATCTTTGTTGGTTTTTTTTTTCACATGTTTCTTGTCCTCCATCATCTAGGAGAGCTTTGTCATTTCTCTCAATCCACGTGATCTCAAAGGTTAATGGTTGCTCGAATGTCGAGCTTCCGGCCTTTTAATACGTCTCCTTCCAGTCATTCTTCAGAAATATCGCTCAATCTCCCTGAAAAGAGCTCAAACTTCTCCCTGTATTTTGCAATCGTCCCCTCTTAAGTTAAAGCATAAAATTGCTCGTGCAGGTCTCCTTCCAAAATGGCTTGAAAATGCTCCAACATTAAACTCCTCCCACAAGTGCATCGGATATCTTGCCTCCATCTACTGAACCCACGTTATAGCTTTTCCCTCTTCTCTTCCTTAGTTAAACTATTGAATGCAAATTATCGCTCCACTTGATACACCCACCCATGTGCATCTTCCCCTTCGAAGATCAACATCTTCCGTTTTCCGGACCATGCATCTCTGCCTCAACTTCTTCTTCTTCTGGTATTCCCCCCCCCCCCCCTGTCTAGTGTGAAACTCTCTCTTCCGGTTAAAGCCTCATTCCTCCTTCGTGCTCTTTCATGCCCCTTGCACCATCCCTCCAATTTTAGACCCAGTCTCCTTCATCGCAAGTTTTCACTCCCCCTCCTCTCAAAGTCCTAGAGGTATGCTTTTGGTGCTAGATGATGCGCTCCTCATTTGATCTTCTTCCCGGTTGACATGTTCAAGAATTCTCTGATGTCGGCATGGCCTTGGACTACATCTCCATGAGCTTTTTCATTATCTCCCACATTTCTCCTATGCTCTTGAACCTGTCCTCCAATCGGCTCTCTATGGAAGAAAACATGTCATCAATGATGGCGAACCTTTCTTCTATCCCCTATCTTTGTCATCCCTCCAAGATCTTACTCTGATACAAATTTGATATGATCCGAAACCAAAATCAGAAAGCCAACAGGACAGGACAAAATTTCAATAAATATGTGACAACACTCAAATCAGGGCTGCTCTTATGAAAATCAAAAGATAACAAGTAAGATACAATGATAATCTACTGTTCAAGAGGTAGATTGTCTCTCCCACAACCCTAGATGTCGCCAAGAACACGACAAGGATAAAAAGAAAACTGCAGCTAACACAAAACCTCACATGAAAACAAACCCGAGCCCCCTTCTCCTCCTAAATACTTGCCCAAAATCCTTTTCAAACGTTTTCCTCCCAAATCCCCCATAAATTCTTTCCTTCTATACGTGAGTAGCAGCTTTGTGACTTCAGTCTGGGTGCTGGAATCGCACCTTGTACCAAGTGATGTGGTTCTCCCACTTAAACCGGCCACCCGCTGCTTTGGCTTGAGCTGACCAATCCAAACCGGTCCTCACTGGACCGGTTCCGCTGGGAAGGGCTGGCGGGCATCAAAAGGATAAACTTCTAATCATGATAAAAGTAAACTTAGTGGTAGGTAAAAAGATTAAGCTTGTTTTAATGCAATAAAAATGATTACATAAAAGAAAAACTATCATGCATTGTAATATACAAAATAATGCGTAGATGAAAACAATAAAAGCATAACTCAATGGATGTGAGCATTTTTGTAGATTGGCCCACTACAAAGATAAATAATTTTCTTTCGGTTTTTGATAGCTGCAAATAGCAGTGAATGCTTATCAACATATTCATATCATAAGTATGTTAATGAGGAATTCTTTTTCCAGTTATAAGACCAATTTTAAATGTTGTCTACAGAGAAAGTAGTTGCAAATAATATCATTGGTTTTGAGTCTCTTGACGCTATGAAGCTGAGGAAGCATCATAACAAGGCTATGACAATAGCTATAGTTCTGATATTTTTATATCAATGATATATGATACAAATTCTCTATAGATGACAAGATTCTTAAGGTTTGCAAAAGCATAATAGTTGTCTTCAAAATGAATGGCGTTTGACTGTTATAGGGGTGCATTTTTTAGTGGTCTTGATACAATTTATTAGTTTTACCAAGTATTGTGATTTCTGGAAGCAAAAAAATGTTAGTTTCTTGTGAAGGTTCTGGAGGAAAAGAAAATATGGTATGAAAATTTAATAATGAGTGCACTTTCAGTATCAATGGATCCATATTAGAACTTAAGAATGCTTTCAAGGTCTCTCTTGAATTTTAATGCCTCATCTAGGTTTATTGAGTTTGGGCAACCTTCATCCTTTTAGACTGCCATACAAAGTTGATTCACTCATGACAAGCCATCATGTTAACTTCCAAAAAGGCCAAAATAATCTATAAACCTAAAAGACTACAATAGGCTCACACTAAACTTGAGTCAGTCACTTATTGTAGGCCCAACATGATGATGATAAGTCATCATTTTGGATCAAAATCAACTTTCTTATATAGTTTTAATTAAACAGAGTCCGCATTGATAAGACAAGATAG
>NEWO01000871.1:68802-86761 GCA_003013225.1 Phalaenopsis aphrodite
TATTTCCAAAATATGCACATATATAATGCATAAACTTTGCTTTTTTATCTTCATATCATCCAAATCTTTCATATCACATTGAAAAAATATCATCATTTTAACTTCTAATAATTGAAATATATTTTTTCATACATAGATAATGTAGTATTTATGTAAAAATTGAGGTTTAGATTGTAAAAACATAGGAAATGAGTGGAACATATGTAAATTTTCCTATTAATTTAGTAAAAATAATAATTTTTTGGTGTCATATAATGAATTTTTAGGTTTATATTTTCCTACATGTTAACCATTTTATAATACCCATCAAGATGAAGATTAATTTTACTAACTATATTTGTTTTTTTTTAAATTCATATTATTAATATAAAAGCTATTATATTATTTATTTAATGATTATGTGCTTAATTTTCTCATTACATAATTATTAATCTTTTAAGAGTGTTAGTAAATTTCTTTATTCCTAATGTATTAGTATGTTTATTTACCTTTCTAACTATGGCATTATATGCTTCTTACATCATTAATCTCTCAATTAAGAAATAAGCTTAATTATAATATTTTGAATCATTATTAATTAAGTGTTTTCTATGTTTGCAAATTTAATCAATTATAAAGATTTATATATTTTATTAGATTTTTAAAATACATTAATTAAGTGTTAATTATAATTATTCATATAATAATGTATATTTAATTGATTCAATCAAAACTTTATTTTCTAAGATTCAATAACTTTGTTATGCACAAAAATTCATGACATGATATACACTATATTCACATTCAGTAAGTATTTATTAAATAAATTTTTTCATTCTTTATTAAATAAGCTCGCTCCACCAGACGATAAAGCAACTAGCAAAATTATTACGTGCAGAGTTCGCACGCATTGAGACTCTGTATACATCGTTATATAATAATTTCATATACGAAATCTGCATGCCGACGGATTTCATACCTAATATTCTCTCATCTTATAAAGAGTTCTAAATGTTAGTTCGAATATTAAGGAGAATTTATAAACATACCATCAAATCCCTAAACTTCTTTTATTTTAGGTTTATAAGATTCAAATCTTTCACATCACAAAAAATATTATTATTTTGATATTTAAGAAATAAAACACATATTTTCACTTATAGGCAAGATAGCAAATATATATATATATATATATATATATATATATATATATATATATATATATATATATATATATATATATATATATATATATATATATATATATATATATATATATATATATATAACATAATGCTTAATGATGAAACACATGCCAAAGTCATTTATTATTGTGTAATGTCATAGTTTAATGTATTGTAATATACTTGCACCTTTAATGTTCTTGAGAGAGTTCTTAAAGCTTGCATTGATCTTATTGAGTGAAAAGGAGTCTTGATTCTCTACTCATAAACAAGACTATTGATGCCACATTTGAGCATTATATTTTTCAAAAAATATGTGAGTGAAAATCCATTATTTGCAATAATGATGAAAAACATGAAGGCAATGAGTCAAATCTTGCCCATACTCTAGCTTCTATTAATGGACATTATTGTAGAGCTAGGAGACATCCATGCCTTTGTTATGATGGTGAAAAAGACTATGTAGGGTATTATAGATAGATCAACATTAGAAAAACAAGTCTCCAAGAGTTCAAAATTTTTGTTGAGCTAATAATCATCTGCATAATGAAATGATTTGTCATCCTTAACTTGCCTGCCGCTGCTCGCAATGTTATTCTTCGAAGAAATTATGATGTGGGACCTCCAATTTAATTAAACGATCGAGTTTAGCGAGTTGAAAAATGAGTAAAAATACTGATGGGTGACTCACAAGAAGAAAGTGTGATGTGTTTGATTAACAAATTTAGAAGAGAGAAACTAAGGAGTCCGCTCGAGGCTCATATTAACTGCATGATTATGTGTAAAATCAGACGAACAAAGCTTGAGATCCTATATCACTTCACACTCACACACCCATCAAATTTCACCATAAATTACCTAAGGATCACTAAACCACTTCAGTTTGGCCAATCATTTGGAGGTGATACGAGCAACAAACATTTAGTCCAATGCTAACTAATCGCCATAAAATTCAAACATCATGATTGAAACTCATAAATACAAGTAACCCATGCAAATGATATATTTCATAAAAGTACTACGCAAAAACCAAGACGATGTTAGTGCTATGTTTGTAGGGAAAGAAATGAACCATTTTGGACAAATGACTCACAAAAATAAAAATGGAATCATTGCCTTATTGAGTTTTTAAAAGAACAAGCTAAGACATAGACAAAGTAACATCCCTGTCTTTACTCAAACAAAGTGTAATATCTCGATATATCTCTTTTAAAGCTTAATAGAATATTAGATCTCTATTTGGCCACAACCATGATGAATCGATCTCATTGAAACACGTGAATTTATCCATGTTTGAGATCTTCAATGTGATTATTCTTATTTTCATTTATTTTTTGTTCCAAATTTAATCACTATCCTAACAATCATCGTCGTCATCATCATCATCACACAAACTATATAGATCAACATTCTTCATAAAAAAATAAAAGTAAACATCCTTCTTACATCATAAGATAACTGGTTGTATAATCTAATTCTCATTTCACAAGTTTTCAACAAAGCAATTTTTACATCATCAAAGGTACAGAATAAACACCCTGATAATAGTACATGACATGCAATTTCCTAATGTTACAATCAATCAAATAAATAAGTAAATTTCCTTTTTCAAAAAAGTCATGCAAATTGCACACAATTCTCGTGTATTTACATATCTCACACCTAAACTTTCACATTTACACACATAGCACTAAATATTTAATATCACATAAAAAACAACACTATTATCACTTTTTAAAAGTAAAACATGCATTTACATGCTTCAGTTTAAAGCACCAAAGTGCTATGTATGGAAATATGGAAGTTTAGATATGAGATATGTAAATACATAAGAATTGTGTGCTAAATATGTAAATTTCCCAAAAAAAAACAAAAAGAACATGGAAAACAGGACACAGGTAACAGATGCACATCAAGCAATAACTACAGTTTCTGTAGCTTACATTGGCAAGATATATATGAGCAGACTGCTTTTGATGACGGCGCTCAAACATCTCAGGATTGAATTGAGCTTGCTGTTTTGATCTGTTTAGGAAGAGAATCATTCATGGGTGTTGTAGCTAACCTCAGGCGCTGGACCTCCGTGGTCAGTGCTTCATTGAGAGCTGTAAAACATATAAAAAGACTGATGAGAACCATATAAATGTCCAAGCTTTACAAAGGCGACATTTTTTTTTCTAGGTAAAATTACATGTGTACGACTTAATTCCCTATGTATTTATATATCTAACGGCTATGCCACCTTGCTCATGTATGAAAAGGTGTAGCACTTTTTAAAAGTTAAAAATAACGGCATATTTTAATGTGAAATGAAAGATTTGAGTGGTATACATGTTTATAAGTAAATTTTAGGTGCTAGATATGTAAATACATAGGATTTGGCTGGCTTTCCGAGGGAAAAATTATGTTTGGAACTCTTTGATAAGAGTTTTGAGTAAAACGTTTGGTATAGCTTAATTTTTTTTCTATACAAGGTAAACATGGGATTAGAAAAAAAAGGAACTATAATGAAAAAATGCAATTAAAAGTTTGTTTTGATGGATAAATTCAAATTCAAAAATATTTTCCAGATTTATTTTCTATGAGATGGTTTTTTGTCAGTTTCCTTATTTCTCGATCGAACCAACACCCTTTACTCCTCTCTGCTTTATGTCGATCTGAATTGTTGAGAGGAAGAGAGCTTCGCTAATCGGGATGTGAAGAAAGTGGTTGTCTGCTTTAAGGGGCTTTTTGGTAATGCATTTAATAATTTCTTAAAATCAAGATTTACTAAATTCCAATAACACCAGGATTTAGTAAATCTGAGATTTAAGAAAAAATTGAGAAGAAATTGAAAAAGGAACTAGATTTACTAAATACAAGATCTAAAAGTTACAATTTTCCTGCCTGACAAGATCTAAAATTTACAAAGCATGATTTTAATAAAAACTAAAATACACCTCATAAAGCTTATAAATAAACCCCAAACCACTTTAATGATATTAACCATAGTGGCCATCTTAGGTAAACTCTATGTTGAGGTTGTCATCAGCAGTGACCATTGTTATAGTTAATGCCTTTTTATGCTTGCATTGCCACCACCTTCGAGTTCACCACAACACTTTGCACTCTTAGTTAGCCACATTTACTATCCTTGAAACAAAAAATATCATCACCTTCACGCTTGCCATTACAATTGGTTCTGAATCTCTTGCACTTGCCGCCGTTAAGTTCATCATTGTCAATTCCTCTAAAAAAACCACTACATTACCTCTCACTTGTTGCAATCATTGCAACTCGATCGCAACCACTATCACTTGTTATTCCATTCATCTTTAAGCAAAGTCGCAATCAGTTTTTCGGTCATCTATTGTCACCACTAAAAATATTGGCCATGGCTATGCAAGTTTTAACCATTTACCTACAAGAACTCTCATAGCTTCTTTCACAACATTGTATTAGCACCTTCTCAAATTGACCAAACAAAAGCAATATTCTGTTCAACATTCTAAGATAATAAATGCCATCTAATTGGACAATGTTTTGTATTTTTCTCCTTTTTTTTTCTTAGAATTTTCACATAAAAACTTTTGACTTTTATTGCTGATTTACAAATCTAATAATTTTTTAGATAAAAAAAGCAACAACAAATGAAATCAATCACCGATCTCCCAACTCAATTTCTTGCTGTAATATACACAAGTTTTATACCTTTCGCTTGGATCAGGTTAATCAAGTCATGATGTGGATGAAAATTAGATCCAAGAAATTGTTGAACATTGAACCAACTTGAACTATTCACAACCTTAAAGTCTTCAGGGCCACATTACTAACAAATTGCCTAAGAGCTATTCGTAACTTGATCTTTAATTCTTCGTCGTTAAATTCAACCATGAAAACCAAAAAGTCAACCACTCGTTGAAAGTACTCACCCATAATACTTGTCAAATGAATTTCACCTAGATTACTATCTGTAGATACTTGCTCACATTATAAAAGAGTCTACTCGCCTGGAATAAGGTTGGACTCTCCAAGTGAACTTGCATGCTACATAAACACCTATAGAGAAACTACTAGTACTTTTTTCTGTGTATTTATACTAATTAGCCAATTATGTAGTGTCCCTGATCTCGGACAGGTTAGATTTCAAAAATGAACATGCAAAAAATGGCAAGTAAAATTGCTAGAGTATGAGTTGGGATCTCTCTTTTTCTTTGAATTGTATTTCTTAGCACAATCTAACTCACCTAATGCAGCCTAAGGGGCTTAACCCAGTACTCTTTTGATAAATTTTCCTGGAGATCTTTCAGACCAAGCTCTTGCCTTTCCCTCTATCTTGTAAGGCCAACATTACCTTCAGATTCTCAAGTAAGGCCAACATTACCTTCCACCAAACAATCTTAAATCCAACAAATACATAAAGGAGTTCAATCATAGAATATCAAGATACACTTGAATTGCATGATATTTAATAAATTATTCAGATAACTAATCAAACATTAACATGACGTTGAAGGAGTGCTACAAAATAAAGCAGACAGAAAAAATTTATACACACACACACACACAATTTATTGATTTATTAAGGGCTTGATTGACACCATTTTTGTTTCCAGCTTTTTTTTTTTTTTTTCTTTTTTTTAAAGCGTGATTGATTAATATAGTAATAATAATTATTTAAATAAATCAACTTAATAAAAGCACTCAAAATACCTAAAAGATGTTGAGTATTTTTAAAAATAACTATCGCAATTAAACATGCTTTAAACATAAACAAATAAAATACAAAAAAAGATCCAAAACGATATCAAAATTTTCATACAACGATTTAACATACACTGATATTGAGCATTTTTCCCATTTTCTATTTCAATTATTTGGTTCAGAATAGAATTCTACATAGTTGTATGTCTGCTAAACTATGACTTTTTATTCATGCTCAAGTTCCAATAAAAAATAGATACCTCCTCAAACATAGGTTTTATATATAACTTCCAGAAGTTTAAAGTACTAGAAGTAATTGGGGCAGAAATCCTACGAGGAATTCCTTATGAAAAGAAATTCTGACAAGAACTTTCTATCTTCACTCAATGTACATTTACATTTGTAAATTTATATCGTCAATGCTATATTAATGATAGAAACGGGTTAGCATATATATTAATATTAAAATAAGAGATGAGAAATTTCTATAATATATTTCTCACAAAAATTTTCCTAATACAAAGCATGCACGCCATATGTGAAAGTAATTTTTTTTATTGGCTTTTGAATTGATTTTTTTGCAATTGCATCCATGATTTTTTATTTCATTGCACATATGCCTACTTTTCCCATCCCCACCACAGTTGGTTAGCAATCATATATTAAAACAAGTTAACGAAAACTAGGTACTATTGAGCCGACTTACATCTCTCTCTTTTTTACTAGACAGAAACTATGCACAATTTAGTCCCCGAACCTTTCTACCAAAAATTATGTAAAATAAGCATTTCTATTTAAAATTTGAATTTGGGTTGCTAGAAGTTTATAACACGATGTGCCTTAGAAGTGCAGCATGATATCCTTGTTCACTTTTTCTCGCATCCTCCCCATTAAACAATAGTTGAATCTCTAGCATATGATTACCAATAAAAACATTCATGGTCAACATTGAAGGGATGCATTTATCAGTAATAATTTCCTCAAAACCAATTTCAATGTGGATCAAAGTCCAGATCATGATGATAACAATAATAATTGTAAAAATTTTCCCTTCCAATACTTCCTGATACATTGATACCTTTGGCTTACTCCTATCAGCCTATCAAATTGTTGTATGCTAGAAGTCATGTTGGTAATGAGAGAAATTCTGATTGCCTCAGCTACAAATGACAGTTTACGCATAATCAGAGAAATGAATCAAGCGGACATGAGATATAGGATTGTTTAGGTAAAATATGGAAAAAAAAAAAAAACTAGATGACCCAATCTAGTTTAAACTGTTTCAATTAAGAGTGGTTACAAATTAAAAAGGGATGCCTTCCCCAAATGCAGAAAATACATCGTTACAAATCAATTGAATATACTCTGTTACTGATATTCTTTCTGTTGGGGACGAAATAAGTTAGGCATCAGGATAAACATCATCTCAGAGGAGAATTTAGCACATCTTGAAGACAATGGAAAAGTACCGATGAAAGGTTAAGAAGGCCACCAAGAATAGCAAGGACAATCTGCCTTTTAGAGGTGAGAGACGTGAGCTGAAGGTGGAGATTCAGCATACAAATGTCGTTGGAAGGTTGGAGAGGTAACTAAGAGAAAAATGGAGTCGATATAACTTTAATGCATAGTATGGGGAAACACAGGAAAGTTATTAAGGGCAACTAGGATAGTCATTCTTATGAAGTTGAACATCGCACGAAATGAAGGTGAGTAGGATGGCATTGGATAATGTTGAAGGCAGTTAAGGGCAATCAAGACAAACGGATAGATGACACAATGATGCCGCATATGTGATTACGAGTGGTCAAGGGAGTCTTCTTTTTGGAGATGAGATGGAGATGACATGGCTTGAAGGTCAGCGAGCAGGATAAGCGGAGAAAAGTCATGGTTGTGGTTGAGGGTAATCAATAAGGATAATAAATCTTTTGGAACTGGGGGAAGACATGGCCTGAAGGTGGTAGGTAAATAATGGCATGCAAAAAGTCCTCTTTTCAAAAGTGTGGATGATAAAAACCTAGGGCGGTGAGTGAGGCTACAAAAAAAGGTTGTGAGTGAATGGGCCAATGCTTCACTAGAGGTGTAGGCAAGATATAACTAGGAACACAAAGACGGTCGATGAAAACTTTAAGTGATGATTAGATCCCTAAAATTCTTCTTAGGTTCTCATCAACCACCCCATGCATTCTCTAATCTATTCTATCTGCATATCTCAACAGAATACTGGCCACAATCATATATGCTTCCTTACCTACCATCTTAAATTCATTTTTATCTCCACCTTTAGAAGTAAAATCATCTTGGCTGCCTTTAGTCACGACCAATAACTTGTTCTGCGGCCTCACTAGCCTCCTCAAGGTCACGGCATTTCCTCCTCTAGAAGGAGAATCATCCCGACTGCATTCAATAGCACATACTACCTTCTTGTGTTGCATTGCTTGTAGCATGAAGGCCATGTTGTATCCAACCCTAGGAGGATCATCTTGGTTGCCCTTAGTCATCCCCTCAACCTTTCTGCATTCCTTTGTCCTTTACTTTCATGTCAATCCATCCCCAACCAGAGCAGAAGGATCATCTTAACTACTCTTACTCATCTTCATAACCTTCCCGCACCACCTCACCCTCCTTAAGGTCGTGTCATCTCCTCCAGCACAAAGTGGAACCTGTCGCATTCTTAAGCTTTCAACACCTCTTCAACACCTTAACACCATCCCAACCATCATAATGGCCTCCGCAATCTTTAGATTCACTTCATCTACCATCTTCAACTTATGTTAGTTTTTGCCTCTCAAAGGATTATTTCAATACCCAACCTTATGGCATCACAATCGTTGAGAATATTGGCAAGCGACCGTCAGTAGCTTTATGTTGATAATTCCCTTGGGTCTTGGGAAGGGTGTCCATTTGGCATCTATTAGTAGAAGCTATTTCAATTAATAAGGCCCCACAATTTTTCCTTTTCTTTTAAATTTCAAGCAAAAGATCATGTGCTACTTGTACGCTTTTTCTGCTTCTCTGATTTTGTGTTGGCTGTTAGCCTACTCCTTAATTCGGCATCAACAATCCAATAATAGCTGTCCAAAGAACATGTAGTTTATGACTTTTTGTTACTGATAACATCATGTTCAAACATCTCACTAAGAAGGCCTGTGACTTTCTAGGATCGAGATAAGCATATATGACCGATTAGGTAAACATCTCACTAAGAAGGCCTGTGACTTTCTAGGATCGAGATAAGCATATATGACCAATTGGCCATACCTGTGTAAAGCTGAAATTTTACTGAATAGAAATATGGATAGATAATGAAAAGCATGGCAGGTTTGCTTTCAAAGATAAGAACATCCATATTTAAGGGGTGTTTGGCTAAATTAGGATTCAGTAAATCATGTAAAAGAAAAATTAGTAAATTTGGAGAGGACTAAATTTGAAAGCAATTTGGCATATTTTCTAATGTGTTTCAAGATTGGAAATTTGTGAGAGAAGAAATCTATAAATCTTACTAAGAGTGAGATTAAGCAAATTGCGGATTTAATCAATAACGGAATTAAAATATGATTTATCAAACTTGTAGGATTTAAAGTTCAAAAATTCTATATGGCAAGATTAAAGCCAATTATTTGCTTAAATCCTGTTTGATCTAAACAGGATACCAAACAGCAGCTTGAACCATTAAAAAGCACCATAAAAATAGAAATTTAAATACCATCTCTTAGTTGTGCTTGCTGCTCCATGGATTGAAGTCTAATCTTTAGCTCATTGTTTTGAGTTGCAAGCCCAGATGAGTCTCTCTACAGTTCAGACAAAGAAATACACAAATTCAGAGAAGAAGATGAAGATCATGAGGTACGATCAAACCAACAAGAGAAATTAAAATCTTTTGCAGAACTGGTCCACTAACCTGCAGCAAAGTCAGCTGCGTTGACAATGTAGTGGCTTCAGTCTGCAAAGTCTGGACTCTGCGCTCCAACTCCGAAATATACCTCATCTTTCTTTCCTTTGAACGAGCAGCAGACTGCCGATTAGCCAAAACCCTGAAATCAAAGATCAGCACAAAATCTTTTTAAACTTTTAATCCATATTAGTTTGCAGTTCCGAGATGTTAAACAACAAAAAAAAAAACCTTTTGGCACGCTTCGGATCGGCAAGAGCGATCTCCTCCAATCTTTTGTCCGACATGATCTTCTTTAGCTCCGCACCGCTAAACTCTCCATTCCCGAATTCCAAGCTAAAGGCCCCCTCCATCAACTCGCTCTGAGAGCTCTGGCTTCTCTTCGATCCAGGAGAGGGCGGAACCCTATTCGACTCCTCACCGAAGTTTAGTTTTCCCATCAATCCATCCATTGAAATGCTCCTGTAGTGACGCGAATGCGTAGCCCCGGGAGCTGATTCAGCAAACGCAGCGCACTCAATCGCATTGCTCTCCCCCTCGCTCTCGCTGCTGCAAGCGCCGTTCTTGCTGCTTCCGCCACCCCTGCTTTCCATTTCCTCACGGAATCCATCGAAATTAAGGAACGCATCAAAGAGCTCGTCGGTGACATTCCGATCAGGTTTCTTCTCTCCAACTCCCTCCGCCCGGTCGAAACTGGGATTCAGCTTCAGCGTCGGAGGAGCGGCGGCTAAAAACCCCAGGGGAACATCGCTGGCAGAGCGACGGTGGAGCTTGCGCGGCGGAAGGCTTTCCCCACCGGCGGAATCAGAAATGGAGGACGTCGGTGAGGACTTCCGGTAAGTGTTTGGGATCAAAGGGGGCAGCAAGTCAAGGGAGAAGAATACCGGTTGGGAAGTTGACTGGATATGATTTCCGCCGCCGGCGGGATACGGAACCGTCGGCGGCGTGGCTTGGGAGTAGGGAGGCGTCGGAGGAATGCCGGATCTATCCATGGCTGGAACTGAACACTACAGGGTGATTAACCAGCTGAGAGGCCTTTAATGCTTTCTCTTTGACTTCCTCCGATCTCTGGGTGATCGGACGGAGAAATCTGCGGAAGTGGAGTCGATCAAACTATTAAAAAAAAAAAAAATCTGATTGGGATTTGGGGCAAGGAATGCGACGCAAAGGCGAAATCTGGGTGCAGCTTTTTCTGTGTCGGCACCGTAAACTGCGCCGGGTACGTGATCAATTAGAACCAAAATATAACGGTAAAGAGGCCGGTAATCCAGGTATCAATTGGACGGCGAGGATGAGATCAGAGTGTGCTTTTAGATTTGTCATTAGGGCGTAAGCTGGTAATTAAGTGAGCTAAGCCTTCCCGCTCAAGAGTGGACTAAGAAAGGCATGTTGGTTATATATATATATATATAGAATGTATAACAAGGATTTTGAAGTAATTTTTTTAGTAAGAAATGTTCAAATTTCAATTAAAAGTCATCCAAAATTCTGATTTTGCAAACTTTTAATCAAGTTTATCAGTTATACAAGACAGACCCAATGATACAAACATTGACAAACCAAGTTTAGAATAAGATGATAAACCGTTATTAAAAAATTTCAATACATAATTGGATGGTCAAACAAATTTTGAATACGACATACAAATAGTCAAATCAAGCGTCCCAACAAGATGAATTCATAAGCCTAAAATCACTCAATTCTGATATCATTAAAATAAATAAATGTTTATAGAATGCCGCTTGATCAAGGGAATTTTCACAGACCGTCTGATCATAATGATCAAGATTCTTTTATTATTTGTAATTTGGACTCTATAAATAAATTCATAACCCCTCCTGAGATATGATCTAGACCTTGAGTCAGAATAAGTCAGAAGTTTGGATAAGAAGTTGTAGCTCAACATCACTTCTACACTAAAGATACGGAAAACAACTCCTGCTCCTACAACAGTTGACCATCGCTCTCTGCCCGCCTCCAACCATCATCGACCGCCACCTTCTTCGTAAGAATCAACAAACAACACTCGGAGTCACGAAGCAACCTATGAAGCAGCTCATCATCCTAAACATAATGTTGGCTCCAAACATGGTAAGTTGTAACAATTACTACCAATGTGATCACTCCTTATCGTGGAGCAACGAGTTCTTCTATGCACGAACGTTGTAACTCGAAAAATTGTACAACATTTTCTTACCTGTGGGACAGAAGTTTTTACATGTACCCACCAATTCATAGTAGAACATTCAACTAGGCCTCGACAAGGCCCGTTGTTTTTTTATTTTAGATTTTACACTTAAAAATTATCGATGTCTCTACTAGATATTTAATTTTATCTGAGTGTGTGCTAGATTCTCGTATGAAAATAGGAAATAGTTCATTAATCTATCGTCGCAAATCTTTTGAAATGCATCAGTTTGACATCGTCTGTGAGAAAGACCAAATCCATCGTTGAAGTACTTGCAAGAATTGTTACATGACGGCCAGGTGCAATACTTGAAATAAAAGAGTGTTCCACTCCGACACCAATCATTCCAAGGGACAGACACGGAGTCAAGGGCGTCAGGCCTCCGCATCTTCCCACCTAGGAAGGTTTTACCTCTACTGGCAAAGGCGCCTCAGGTCCTTCTTTGGAAGACCAAGTACACAGGATGAAAGAGTCTTAACTGGAGATTCTCCAGCTCCTACGTGGAGCTCAACTGTCGCTACTTACATAACCAGATGAACTTTACCCACCATCAGTTCAGTAGATAATGGGAAATGCCCCACTTAAACATACTCATACAGGGCCCCCTTTATGTGATGGAAACCATCCCCTGTCTGTTCGGGATGATGATTTCCTTTATAGTACAAGTTCCAATTTATCATCTTATCCAGCTTAACTTAAATTTGCCCCGCCTTGTTGCCACTCGTGATGAGTTGCGGCACCCTTTCCAGGAAAAGCTCCCCCTAGGGGATAAGGATCGCCTCCTCGCTCCCCACAATTCTCAAGAATCATCTCCCTTAGTCGATACAGTACTTCAACATCTCATCCATTTGAGTTTCAAGCTCTCAAACATTGATTCCTACGAAGGGGGTAACTGGACCCCACAATCATATTTACAACTACATAATGATCATGCACATTCAATGTGCCTCTAACACTCTTCTCTGTCAATTATTCTCAAACACTCTCAAGGGTCAAACTCACACCTGATTCTACTCTCTTTTAAGGTACTATTAACAACTTCAACAAGCTTGTTAGACTATTCATGGAGGAGTTCATCGCAAATCGGAGCTTCATCAAAGATTTATCCCATCTCTCAAGAATTCATTGAAAAGAGGGGAGTCCCTCAAGGACTACTTTCGTAGATTATCCACTGAATCTCACCAGACTTTGGAAATGGATCCAGATTTGCTCAAAGGGGTTTTCTTTAGAGGGCTCCACCTATGACCTTGTTATTCATCATTAATTAATGCGAGAGGCAGTCTGCTCTTATAATGTTCTTAAACACCGTGTCAAAGCTCAAATTAATGTAGATGAGATCATCATGTGCACAAAGTGCAATTTGATAGATTTGGGGGCAAGTGTGGGACTAATGTCGGGGATTCCAATCAAACCTCACAGTAAGGGAAACATGATCTCCATCCTTTTCCTGCAAACTGGTAATGTGAGCCTTAGTTGGAGAAGGAGTATACACGACTTAACATATCTTGCATCAACATTCTGATGCCATCAATGATGAAAAGATGTTAAGTGACCATGCCCACTTAAACATAACTCAAAAAATAATATGTCGCATGGTCACTTCCACCAGAGTCGTGATCACACAACCAAATCATGTAAATAGCTCACTGAAGAGATTGCAATACTAGTTTAACAAGGGTCTGGGTCAATTTGTGCAGGCTAAACTTATTGTTACTGATATTACTCCCATGGGAGGAAAGTAAATGCATAAACAATAGCATGAGAGTCTTAAGATCTTTGGGAAAATTTAAACTTTTGATGGAGGCCCATTGCTACCCAAAAAAGTCCTTATCACTGCACCAGGAGAACCAACACAGAAGAAATTGTGCTTCTAGACCATTACTTTTGAGGATTTTGACATGGAAGGAGTCCAAGTCCCTTACAAGCCCCTCTCATTATTAGTGTAGGAATTGGTGAACCATGCTACACCGTCAAGATAATCCTGATTGATAATGGTGGCTCTATCAATGTCTTGCTCTACTCCACCTTTATTTGTCTGGGCTTGACCAAAGAGAAGTTCAACATGCTTTCGGGCCATTGTACGGGTTTGACAATTAATAGGTAAGGTTTGAAGGAAGAATAAATGTCCCTTTTGTAATGAGAGTTTTTTCTTGACATACAACTCAATCAACTTAGTTCATCATCGTCAAGTTAGAATCAACGTACAATGTCATCTTTGGAAGGTCATTCTAGTCTATCTTTGACATTGTCACATTTGTTTCACACCTCAGGCTCAAGTTCCCAACTCCTGCAGGGATTACTATCATGTGTGAAGATCAGTAAATTGTGCAATCACGTTATTTCATAAAATCCTAGATATGCTCATCAGTAATGCTCGGCATCAAAAACTTCGATCTTTAAGATGAGGATGCACCACAACGAGCTTCCCTCGTAGAAAACTTGATCTACATTCTTCTCTGTAGTGAACATACTTCATGAACGATGTAGTTGATTTCTTTACTCTCCAATGAGCAAATGTCAAAATATATAGATCTCCTCTAGAGAAACCAAAATATCTTTGTATGGACCCCAAGTGACATTTCAAGAGTTGACCTAGAGATAATCATGCACTACTTAAAAGTAAAACCCGACCTTGAGTCAGTCATTCAGAAGAAACACAACTTTAAGATATTGAGAGGTGCTCAAAGCACCATTTCCAGTGGAATGATGAATGTTAGGTCGCTTTTGAGCAACTTAAGACATTTATGGCCTCGTCACCCTCCATTAAAATCATGTCCAATGGGAGATGTTGCATATACACTTAGTTATTTCACCTAATGATATAAGCTCTATGTTGTTCAAGAAGAGAAACTATGCCCAACGGTCAAACTACTATGTGAGCAAGATTTTATCTGACGAAGGAAGATGTTAAATGTTGGCAGAAAATCGTGTATTAGCCTTGATATTCTTAGCAAGGAAACTAGATCTGTACTTGTAGTCCCAAATCATCGACGTCTACACACAAAACCCTTTGAATTATATCCTGCGAAGGTCAAAATCTTTTGGAATATTAATTAAATGTCACCGAAATTTAGAGACTTCTACATTCTCTACTTACCATGGTCAAACATCAAATCACAAGTGCTGGTCAACTTTGTGGTTAAGTGCACTGAAGAGCAGCTACTTTCTCCTTAGTATCATCTAAGCGGACTGTATATGCCAATGAAAAATATGGGATTTTTAGATTCGGTGTCGGGACATACTCATCTCTTTCAAACAGGACATCTTAGAGTACGAGCTTTGACTGAAATTTTCAGCCACCAATAATATTGTCGAGAATGAAGCCCTCGTTACCCCATCAATGTTACCATAGAGTCTGACCTAGTTGAAATGTTTCATTATAAGTTGGTGATTAAAAGTGCATCCCCTTCCCAAAGAATGTAAAATGTTACACAGTTTCACAAGTTACAACGTTAATGCGCCGAAAAAGTCACTGCCCCAGGATTGAGAGCGATCACAATGGAGAGTGATTGTTGGGCCTTTAGTATACCGATTTCAAGGTTGACACAACATTTAAGATGATGGACTACCTAATAAGTTGCTTCATGATTCTGTAGTGTCAATTTTTTGCTTCGCTTAACGCTTTATAACAAGAGCAGGTGACGGTTGATGGTGATTGGTGTATTAAAATGTAAGCAATTCTTCTCTAATCGAGAGTATTCTTGGGTGTTTCCCAAGATGTAATTAACTACATGGATACCTTCATTTGGGAGTTTGTCTTAACTCCATAACAAAACATTATTTTAGTTCTCTGGTTACTTAGGTAGCTTATACGAGTATTCTGTCATGAATATCTGGTTTAAGGTGCCTCGATTGATCTTGTTCGGACATACACCCTTGATCTATCACACGAAGATTACCCCGCATAAGCTCTTTAGGTTATTTTCATTTTGTCTGCCTAGTCTTCATCGTAATACCTTCTTTTCTAATCCCTCTTATACTTTGAATCGTTCATACAATTCAACTAAGATGGCCTATTGGGAAAGGGAATCCTACGACGATGACTAGATACACTGATGAGCTCAAATTATAAAAAGATTCGAAACAGGTGGTTGGCGGCTGCAGAAGCAAGAAGCGTTTGAAGAATCATCCATATATAATGTTGTACTCTATCTTCCTCTTCTTCAGACTCTTGTTTTCCTCCGACTCAGGGTCTATTCTCCTTAGAAGGGGGGTAGACTCTCTATTTATATATTCAGAATTGCAAATGATGAAGGAATCCAGACCATTTCATTTGGACGGCCTAAAGAGATTCTTTTGATCAAATTGTGTTCTATGGACATTTATTTGCTTTAATGATATTGGAATTGAGTGATATTAGACTCGTTGGATTCGTCTTGTCAATACGCTCTTGATTTGACTATAAGTTGTTATATTCACAATTTGTTTAACATTTCAATTATGCATTGAAAGCTTTCAAAAGTTGTTTAATGACTTAATCTATATTTGATTTGACTCAGGTTGGATCAATTTTGATTTCGTTGGTTCCGTCTCATCGAGTCATTCAATTTTACTGTAGGTTTATTGAAATCTATGTTCTGAGTGATTTTTAATCGAAGTTTAAACATTTCTTGGCAAAAAAAAAAAAAAAAAATTTATCATGAGATTCCTGTCTCGTCTAGAGATTCACATCGAATGATATAAATTCATTGATGACATATCATATATGATGAGACAAACATCTATATACGAGTAAAATAACTAAAATAAGTCAATATTATAAAATATAAAGAGCGCAAACCAAAAAAAAGACACGAACCATGATAAAATCATATTTTAACATACTTAACTTTGTCCAATCAAACATAGATCTCAATGCAATCTTTATATCAGAAATTTCTCGAATTAAATTCATAGTCGCACCCACCTTATCTTTCAAAATATATGATATAAATATCTCATTCACAATACATATTACATTAAAGAGCAATATGTTTACTAAACTAACAAAATAATCATTAAAACTCTATTTTCAACTTATATTATTACAAATATATCCTACTCTCAATACAATGACAACAATTACATTACTCTTTATATCTCTATGTTGCATTTAAAATCTCATTGTTCATCATCTCAAACTTGACATTTTCAATGATGTAATCATATTGTCATTAACATCTTAATTACATTTTAAAAATGTAATTATCTTTTATCTCTCTAACCAATGTGAATATCTTTAGAGTATTTTATCCATTAATTTATGCTTAAAAATGACTCAAATTTGAAATAATTCAAATTTAATTTCAAGCAATCAAGTTGAATTGAGCACTTCAAACCTCCTCACCGAAATTGATTGATGGAGAAAGCATAGGTTTGCACGTTCATGCTTCCAAGTAGCTGTCAATGACAACTTGAATTAGTCCTCCTATTGGCTGGATGCATTTCTGCGGCCGGTTTTTTTACTTGTTCAATTATTTGCATTTATTTTAAAATTTCAGTCATCTTGCAAATAAAATTTGCATTTTCACTAATTATCTTTACTTTATGATTTTGGATAGTTTTGTAAATTTTAAAACTATCGATGTAAGTTGACTGAACAGAAGACATGTCGCGTACACAGATCTGCTGGTTGGAATTCACGGTGTAAGAATCCTAAGGTCGGGGGTTTGAAGTCTCTCCGGCACAGTTGGTTTTAAGGAGGTGGTACTCGAATTAGGGGTGTAAGAGAACCGAACACGAACGAACAGAGTTTTTGTTCGTGTTCGGTTCGTTTAAAATTTAGTTTGTTTGAAATAAGCTCGTGTTCGAAATTGTTCGTGAAGTCATTGTTTGTGTTCGTTTTTTAACGGACGAGTCGAACACGAGCTGTTCGCGAATGACGAACAAGTTTGACATCCCTAATATTAATATATATAAATAATATATTATCTTAATTATATAACTTATATTACATAAATATATAATATATATATATTAGTGTATTACTAATATAGTATATTAATATATTATTATTATTAAATTATTATATATTATAATTTATAAAATTTAATTTTT
>NEWO01000871.1:90686-176893 GCA_003013225.1 Phalaenopsis aphrodite
AACTATGAAAATATAAAAAGTATTTATTAAAAATTAAAATTATAAATATTTTCTTAAATAAAATTTATCTTTAAAAAAAATTTAAAAGTTTTCCAACAATTTTAAAAATTTTCTAAAAATAAAATAAAATAAAATATTTTTCTCTAAGAAAGTAAAATTTATAAATATTAAACATAGTTCTTTCAAATCATTTTTAAAAACTATAAATACTTTATATTGTCAAGATTAAATATTAAATTTAAAAATTTTAAAATAAGAAAAAATTTTAAAATAAATTTCTTTTATTAGATCATTTTCTCAAAATATTCTTTTAAAAACTTACCCTTTTTGATAACTAAGAATGAGTTGAGATGAGTTGATTTTTTAATTATAAGTTAAGATCTTGGTGGTTTGGTTTAGCTCTTTTTGTTTCATTTTGTTATTTTAAATTTTTTCAATTTATGGATGGATGCAATTAAGGAAGTCATTATTGAAGATCATTATGATGAGACCAATATTTTAAAAAAATAATTTTTTTTAGAATATTATTTTTAATTAAAATTACTTGAATAAAATATGAATTATAAAAATAAATAAATTAAAGACTATCAACACACGCTCCTTCTTTAAGTGGAATCAAAATCAGTTCATATAAGTAATTGAGGTTTTGGCGTAAGTTTGTTTGAAGTTCATTTCTGTTGATTATTTATATTAATTTTGAGTGAATTAAAAAAAAAATGTTTCATTTTGAGCTAGCTTGAGTCAAGAATAGATTAATAAAATATAATTTATAAAAATTTTTTGGAGTCATTATTAGCCTTAATTAAAGTATGGGTGTACCAAAAGAAGAAAGAAAGTGAACATGAATAGTTTGGGTTCAACTTGCAAATTTGCTCAAGTTCAAATATTTGAACAAATTCTTAGGCTCATTTACAAAATAAGTTAAAGTGCAAATAAAAGTAAAGTACTTTGGGTTGGTAAAAACTCTTTAAGCATATCATATATTTTTAGGTAAGTCTTACCTGATATGTCTCATAATAGACATGATTGACCAAGTATGTACAATGTTCATTTTCTTATAGAAATATACCCATTTTTTTGGCAGATCATATTGCTTTTACCAATGCATAACATACAACATCATGATATATCCTTTATTTCATATGAGTAAAGCTTTTGAATTTAAGACATTAAGTGGTTTGGTTGATAATAATTTCTAGGCAGGATTGTTAGTTTAGTATAGTCAGATTTGATTTTGTCCAATATAGGACCGAGTCATAAGTCCCATTTTTGACTTTATTAGACTAGCTTTAAAGCTCTACTCGATTAGTAGAACTCACTTTTAGTCTTAAGGTTCTGAGGATGTTCACTTTGCTAAGACATAAGCACTCATCTCCTAGGCTTTCACATGATATGATGTCATTAGGATATAAATTTTAATTTTCCAATAAAATGATTAACTAAAACAAAAAAAAAATTATTTTCAAATTATTAGATATCAACCATAAGATAGTTGAAATGCTACTAAGTTTATCGTTATCTAAACACTTTTTGTTTTTTCTCCTATTTGGATATTAAAAGAATTATTTGAAATTGAACTATGCCAATTTAAAATACCTAATAATAATCTTAAAGAATTAACTTTATTTTGGAGACTTAAGCCACAAACTTAATAGCGAGTATTCTTAAGAGAAAAATTCTCTTAAGTTGTAATTAACTATAGAGGGTTGCCCTTATAAGAAACTTATAACCCAAATAAAATGGAACCATATCTATTTTCCGCTTAAGTAGGGAAAAAATCTTTTATTTAATGAGGTAAAATTCTTTATTTGAGTGATTGAGTCTATGATGGAGTGATATTTCTACCTTTTAAGGTAGTATAATATTCCCACTTCATATTTGATCAACCAAAATAATTTATATATTTAAAATCTATTTAGTGTCATTCAAAATAAAATTAATAGATTTTTGTTTGTGACTCCTTTAGTGATCAATCTCAGAATATCTGATTGACAGACTTTATTTCCATACATTAATAGCATGTGTCTGCACCCCTTTGTAGGTTCAGATGATGGTCAAGGTGAATCCAACACTTAAAGTAACAAAATTTCTTCATTTAGTGGATGGACATACTTGGGGTGAGAGTTGAAGAGCAACATTCACATTCAGGAAGGCTTGGAAGATCTTGAGGATGTGTGTGCATGTAAGTATTTTTTGAGTGAGTAGTGAGTGTGTTTTCTACATTGTTAGTGTGTTTTCTACTATGTGAGTGTGTGAGTGAATAAATCCAATCGAGATCATTGTACCGGTAAGGATTGTAGGAACATAACACTTTCACTTTAATTTTTCAATAAATTTTGCTTGGCTTTCCCTCAACATGTTTAAGAACCAATTCCTTTGTGCTTATTTGATTTTGATATGTGATGAATCATATTGTATTCATGATATTTCTTTAAGACTTGTGCTACTTCAAAAAGTTAGATACGTAAATGCATGTTAAAAATTTGTCTGGCTTTCTTTCAACCTCATGACCTTTCAAGAGTTATAGGCCTTACTGACCCTCCATTTTCTAAAATACTTAAGTTTATTTTGGTTAAAATCAATTATTTTTCTAAGTGGGCAGAAACTAATCTTTCACAATAATTAAAGCTCACAATGTGCTATAATTCTTCAAGAATTATATCACGTACATGTTTGAGGTTTCTTATCAAATAATCAAACAATTGTTTTGTATTTAAAAATACTGAGACTAATAATTTCATCAGGCGCCATTAAATTTATTGGAAATATTTAATAATTTATTAAGGTTCAATTTGAATTTGTATAAATTTTTATTTGATATGTTTTTTATTTGGAATTCATCCATACAATTAAAGGAATATTACCTTGAACTTCAATCTCTATCTATGACATCTTTTATACATGCATAAAAATATATCATTTGAAGATGTAGCAACCATCGTTGTCATGATAGTGAAGTCTGTCATATATATTCCACTTACAAGGAAGTATTTAAGGCGTAGAATTATTATCTGTAGTTGATGTGCTGTATCTTTGGGGCTATGCAAATATTCGTAAAACTTCAAAGTTTATGTGCTAGATATGTAAATACATAAGATTGTGTTGCATATGTGTTCTTATTCTTAAACAGAAGTTGTTAGCACTTTGAGGGCTTACTAAAGTTCTAAAAAAATGATTGTTATACGCTTCTTTTAAACAGTTTTACCAAACATGGGCAGTATGATCTTTTTTTCATAAGCTCGACAGCTGCTTTCATGCAGCTGCACCAAACATACAGTCAGCTTCCCCGCTACTGCTTTCCTACAGCTGCTTCCTGGGGCAGCGCAACTGCAGCTGAAAAGCTGAGAAGCTACAACTACGCCAAACAAAACCTAAAAAAAATAAATTGGTGATGTTTTTGATCTGATATAAAATAATTTAGGTGATATTAATATTAACTATAAAATTTAGAGCTTAGATATGTAAATACATTAACATTGGGTTGAATTTATGTAAACGCCCCAACATAAAAATCCTTTATTTATTTTTTCTTTTTGCGCTCGCAAATTTCCCGAGATCGCTTCCCCTTCTAGTTGTGCCCTGGCTTGCATTCGATTTCTGCTTCCTCTCATCGCCTTCGATTTTTCTTCTTCAATCAAACTTCAAGGGAGAGAGGCAGCCGGAGAGCGATGGACTTGGATACCTGGATATCTAAGGTTAAGGAGGGCCAGCATCTAATGGAAGACGAACTCCAGCTCCTCTGTGAATATGTAAGCCCACAACCTCCGTTTCTCTGAAATTTCTGTTTTTTAATCTGTTCTTGAGCATTTCCTGTGGCCACTCTACTCGTTTTAGGTTTCCAGGATAAATTCGCCTTTGTACATAAGGGTTTTAGCATAAATCAGGGTTTCGCAAGCCAGGTCCTCTTGTTATCGGAGCTCTACTCCCGTGCCCTAGACCTTTCTTCGCCTTTTCGGTGAATCTGGATCTTTGATGCTAAGCTAATGAAAAATGCATGAAACGTGGACTGTTTTGTTTATCTACTATGGCTTGTTGGTTGGCTCAATCATGGAAGGGAGTCTCCCCGCCTTTCAAAGAATAATGTTTTTAGGTTTTATATTACATATTTCATGCGATATATATGATAGAATTAATGCAATATTTCCAAAACGTTTGCAGATGTAGTTAACTATAATAACTAGGTGGCTTAGATCTTGGGGTTGAACTGATAATTGACATCAATTATACGAGCAGTAAGATAGAAACTGTGTTTTAGTGATTCTAAACTTGTCTCTTCCTGCTTAAAATTGTAGATCATGCACCTGTTGAACTATTTTTATTATGGGAAATTTACATACATTCTACACTATTCTTTTGTTTTTACATTCTAACAACCAAAGTTTGGTATTTAGACTTATAAAACCTTGGTGCTATAAACCGTGTATTTAACTTTTAAAAAGGTAACGACGGTGGTATTTTTGATGTGAGGTTAAAGATTTGAGCGGTATGCTTGTAATTATGAATGTTTAGCTGTTAGAATTGTAAATACAGAAGAATTGTGTGATGTGTTTTATTCAGTTGCTCAAAAAATAGGCTGAGGTTGTTATGGAATTATTTTCTTGCAACATACTGTAGGCCCTGGCTCATTAAAAGTTAGGAGTTAGTAGCGGGTGAAAAAAAGGAGGAGAAAAAGAAAAAAAAGAGTAAGAAGAAAAAAGAGAAAAAATAGTGAAAAACACACATTTAGCCTCATTTCTTATGAATACTTTGTAGTTTACGCATGGGCATATGTTCTTTCGATGTGAAATACAAGTAGTTGCTTTCCATCATTAATGCTGGCCTTGCTGTAACTGTTTATGCTAGAAGTTTGCTGGGTTTGCTAGATTATAATTGCTATATTTATTGATCATCACTCAAATTTTGGATAAAATTGTTGTACTTTTGTTTGGATTTCTGAAACTTTATTTATTTTTTTTCTGTTTTGTTGTCATCATCATCAATGGCTACCGTAGTTTCACAAAAAATACTACTGTTCTGAACTTTTTTTTGGTAATCCATTAGGTGAAAGAAATTCTCATTGAAGAGTCAAATGTACAACCTGTCAATAGCCCTGTAACTGTTTGTGGAGATATTCATGGTCAGTTTCATGACCTAATGAAACTCTTTCAAACCGGAGGTCATGTTCCAGAGACTAATTACATCTTTATGGCAAGTATTTCTTGCTTCATTGTTACCCAATTTGATAATTTTATTATTCAGTGATTCTTAATTTGGGCTTCCTGTAATTAACTCTCTTAAATTTATGCCAGGGTGATTTTGTTGATCGAGGATATAATAGTTTGGAAGTCTTCACCATTTTGTTACTTCTAAAAGCCAGGTGTTACTCGCAAATCTAATATGTATATTTTTTTCTTATAATTTTCAGATATTGTTTCATTTATATTTCCCTTTAAATTACATAAATTACAGGCAACATAGAGTGGAAAGACATGCGTGCTTTGTATCACATCATGAATTCAGTCCTTTTTACATGATGAATTTTCAACATTGTATTTGATTTTCCCTGATCTTTTTTCTTAATTTTCAGTTCTAGTTTCATTTTATCTTTTTGAAACGAAATTTGGCTAAAATTGCTGCGGGCAAGCTAGATTTATGGACTTTTTGTGTGCTTGTTTCTAGTTGAAGTTAAACAGTTAGGTTGTCCCACTTGTTATATAATGGGTGGCATCTCTTATGATAGCTTTTTTTTAAACTAATATGCCTTTCGCCTAGATGTATTTACAATAGGATTAATTCTACCTGTACCTACTTTGGTTCATAAACTTCACTACTTTATAACTAAGGAGGTAAATTTTTTTTTTTTGGGAATTATTACAATTTGATCATATATCTTTAATGTAAAACCATCTTTCAGTATAGGGTTTAAAATGCATATCTTTTGCTAGATGTTTATAATCATGCAATATACACAAAACTTTGTTCGTACAAACTTTATATTGACAATGTTCATTCCCTTCTTTGAAAATGCAAAGAACTAAGAATCAAATTAGATAGTGAACTAAGAATCAAATTAGATAGTCTGCAATTATAAATAACACTTAGGAATTTACAACCGAGAAAGCCATTCAAAGAATTAAATCCTTGCACTCTTTGAGGCCCAATTGCATTTTAATAAAACCAATCACACAATGGTACAATCAGGCCCCATTTGTGGTTATGTATATAACCTCTATTGAAAATCATAGGTCTCCTACTTTATCACAGATTTTGTCCTTGGATGTAGAAGTAAAAACACATTTAACTAAAATTTAATTTAAACTAATATATATATAT
Source organism: Phalaenopsis aphrodite (assembly GCA_003013225.1). Taxonomy (NCBI): domain Eukaryota; kingdom Viridiplantae; phylum Streptophyta; class Magnoliopsida; order Asparagales; family Orchidaceae; genus Phalaenopsis; species Phalaenopsis aphrodite. The sequence goes on from NEWO01000871.1 coordinate 96,999, forward strand.
ATATATCTATATATGTACAAGTCTAAGACCTCTCTTTATAATTATAAAATTTAATAGAATTCCCATCCATTTGTTACAATATAAACAAAATTATTTGTGAAAGAGTCAATTGCCAACATGTAAAACCCGATAGTACATGAAAAAATTGCATGACTATTGCCATAAATAAGAACATCCCAATAATAGAGGAAATCTTGCTAGCTCAATAATTTAGCATTTAAGGCAATGCCGAGTAATTGAGATCTTAGGTCCATATTGAAAAGAACACCATATAATTACTCCTGCAAAGTCACTAAATGATTATAAAAATCATGTGAGTGATGCAACAAAAGGCTACCAAGAAAAGCAGTGACAAAATCTACTAATGCAGAACCAAGCTAAGAAGGTTGCAAGAGTGGTATTCTAGTCGCCAAGGGTTTGATCCTTTGATCTCTTTCTTGGCTTGAAAAAAAGTTTACTTTGAAAAATTCTCTAGTTCATAATTATCAAGTAGTTCTTGGCTTTTTTGTTGCACTTTTTTTAGAAAAAAATATGAATGATATCATGCAGACTTATCTTTTTATTTATTAGATATCTGTGGTATCCATTGCCAACATTGGGCATGTTTTCTTCTTCACTTGGTATAACTTTCTATTTTTTGTTTTTGCTTCCTTGAACAAAAAAGTTTTAAGGTTTTTTGTGTAACCACTATTAAAAAGAATATCATTGTTTGAAAGTTAAAAACCTACTTATGAATTCGTCATATCTTTATTTTGGTAGTTTGCATACTTATATTAGCAGCATAATGGTTTTTCTTACCATATAATCATAACTACTACAATCCTTATGAAAATTAATTAACATGATTATACTAGCAATTTTTCATTTCACACAATGTTTAAAATACACAAATTTAGGCGTGCTTCAATACAAGGTGCATGCAATGCGTCTTGAGGCTTATGTCCACAGTGGGAGAATAGGGTAAACACCTCAATTGTTTTGGGTGTGCAATGAGACATTTATTAAGGCACACACCTTTATTTTAGTGTTTATAATATGTTTGTTTTTTTTACTCAACTGTCTAAAGCCTAAGTGGTATTATAAACTACAAAGAGAAGATCTCAATTTCGAGTATTTTGATAAATGAACAAAAAGTAATAAAAAGGGTTAATATAAAATTCATATAATGGAAATTATATAAGATCAATATAATCGTTGTTTAAAATAACATTCCTATTGAATTTTATTGATGAGTGAAGAGGAAGATGGTTAATATTGGAGATGATGGAAGATTGAGAGTATATTGATACAAGTGAGGATGATGGATGCGAGAAAGAAATAAACTACAATGATGTTTCTGGTGATGAGAGTGGCAAAGGCTTTTTAATTAAGAATTTTAAGTGAGAACTAATTTATTATCGAACATGTTTACTTATTTATTTTAGACCTCTTGTTTTTGTCTATTTGTTTATGTAAGATTTTTCCTTATTATCAAATACTTGTACGACTATTTGCCATGCTATTTTTGGATTACCCTTAATTTTTTTGATAGAAAATCAATCTCTAATTGTATAAAATTACTTATTGCTGGGTCCTAAGGAGGATTATTCTTAAATTTTTTATTTTTTGTTTTTTTTGTTTTAAATTTATGGTTTGATTTGAGTCTAATGCCTCACTTCATGAAAAGAGAATACTTCAATACACAATTTTTTGGTTTCAAACCGTAACATTGATACACAACACAATAGCATAACACAACACATCACTCTATAGCACAAGCAACAAAAAAAAAAGAAAAAAGAAAAAAAAAAGATAACCATACCAAAAAACCTCCATCTTCAATAATAGCTTCAAGAATAAGATGAATATAAAAACTTTAGTATTGTGTATGAAATGTGTTGGATATGTATTTCAAGTGAGGTGAAAATAGAGAATTATTTAATGTAACGGTAGATGGTTCATGGTATAAAATTAATAAGATATAGAAGTGGTTGTAGAAACACTAAATTTTTTGGGGAACTCTAACTAATAAAATAAATAAGATATAAAAGTTGTTGGAGTAGTACTAAATTTTTTGGAGAATTCCAACTAGTAAGATTCATCCCAATTTGTTCTTTTATTCGTTGGTTTTATTTTTCTATTAATTAATTTGTTAAGGATTTTTTAATAAAACTTTTCAGGGCTTAGATGAATCTTATTCCTATCTATTAGTTTGAATTTATATTTTTTTTGAACTTAGATTTATAATTTTCATAATGAAGTTCAATTTTCTTGTAAATGTTCTCATGAAAATTATGCATATAATTAATGGATAATACAATAGGATATGTTACTTGTAACCATAATACTAAAGTAGATATATGCTTCCTCATGGATATTGCTATGACTGATTCCAAGAGAGAAACTGAATAGAGATTAATATTTATGCTTAATTTCAATAAAGATTTCTTGTGATAACGACCCAACTATACAAATATATTTGATTTATATAGGTTGTATTTTTTGTTTTAACAGATGGTATAACGAATTATAATGATGAAATTTTGATCAGTAAATACTTTGATATGTCGATTACATATGGCTTTCATCATAAATTTCTATTTGTTCATTTGCATGAAGACAAGAATATATAACAAAATCAATATATTTTGGTTCATAGATGTTTAGATAGTTACATTACATGCCTCAATAGGAATTATACTATCAAATTGTTCAATTGATTTATTAGTTCAGCATGCATTATCTGTTCAGTTTTAAATTAGGGATGAATTTAAAATCTAAATGGGACTTAAGTCTAGGAATGATCTCATGTTCAAATTTAATTTTATATAGATTTTAAGTCTTCTATAATCTTAGCTCAATGATCTAATGTGGACTTTGGTCAGATACAATTTTATAAAATTAGTTGTGAGATCATATTTTAATTCTAATATCATTTATCACATATTCATCAACTAGAATGCCTTCAATAAGGTTAAATTTGACCCTACAAGATACTTGTTTTAGTGTGTATTTGATATTCTTTTGGATTGTCTGATTGCGATGTTTCTTTGGAAATATTTATCGAGGGTGTAGTAGTCCTAACATAAGGATTATTATAGTCATTTCAAACCCTAATGCTTTGCCTTAAGCCTCATTTATTATCATCGGAGAATTGTAGCTTAAAATTTCATCTATACAAATTTTAATGGAATGGATGGTGATAGCTTAGCATTCTCTAAGCAAATAATATTTGGCTGTAAGAGCTTTTAAATGTCATAATGAATGTCAAATATTATTCTTAAAGTTTACATTTCATAGTAGCTCAAGAATATTTGATTTGAGTAGCAATACTTCCCCAAAAACATTGAGCAAATATGTTTTTTTTAGCAATTTCAGTTATATTGGAATAAAAAAATTGTATATTTCATAATTCCTTCTTGCCTATTTGGAACATGCTTGTTTCCATTATTTCTTCAATTCTTTAAGATCATTTTATTGTGTCCATTCATGACATGCTTTGCTTACTCCATTTTTTCTCAATCCATTTTGTTGTTCTTTCACATCTGTTTGTGATAGTAGAAGCCAACATTAGCGACTGATTAAGAAGGAAGTGATTGAAGTTTTTTTTACCAATACCATGGAATGAGTTTTTCAAATTTTGTGGCCCTTCACTCCCAACGGCTATCGTAATTTCACTCTTTTGCTTTAGTAATAAAAGTTTTGCTTTATAGTAAAATTATAATTTTTTGTTTTTCTGATTTATTTAAGCAATGGATTTAATGGCTCTGTGGATCTTTTAGGGATTTAATAGTTGCTGCCAACTATTTGAAGTGCTATATTTGCAACTTATGGTTCTCTATTTTTGCGCTCAAAATTTTAAAAGTTGTTTTATTTTATTTTATTCATTATTCAAAAAGCAGCTTTTGTGAAGCAAATTCTGGGAGAACAAAAAATTTTTTTTTTATTCTGAAAATAGACATTTTTTTTTGTTGGATGCTTTGTTTATAAAAAAATAATAAAATAAACACCCTAAATGAAAACTCATTCTAGTTGTGAATGTGATTCGAAAGTACTTCAGAATTTATAAATTCTGTGCAGTTTGATGAACTTTCTTGTAGGCTTATGTGGATTAAATGGATTTCTAATATTGAAATATTAATATTACCATTTCATTTTGATGAGATATTTGATTTTCAATTTACAACCATCCGTATAGAAAAATAGTTTCATTTAATTTAATTTATAGTGAACCAAACACTCTAAGTAAATAGAATGTATTGTATTTATTTTACACTTAGTTATCAATGCATTTGAACATTTAACTAAACAACACTTGAGGGAATCAATTGAGATGATAATTCCTTATTCTTCTATTAGACACAACTTTTGGAAATATAGAACCAAGAAGACCATATTAGTTGAAATCCATGCACTTGTTAAATCTCAAATTGTGGCAAATTCAAATAAAACCAATAAGACAATCAATCAACAATCAAATTCAGAGTACTAAACAAAACTAGAAGGAAAGAAATCTCCAAAATAGTGGGAATAAAGCCTCATGTTTGTAGAAGGAGATGGCCCCACTTGCAAACATTAGTAGATCTTATATCTTTTACTTGTTTGATTCAACAAGAAAAAATATTTGACCTGTTTTTATGAAAATTCTTCAGCGAGGTGCCTTTTTTCTCATGTTTTTTTTTTATTCATGGAAAATCACCTTTAATTTACATAATATACATGTAGAAATAATGTAAGAATAACCATCGAGTAATCTGTTTAAGCTAGCAGTAATATTTGAGTTATTGTTGTCGCTTTGATAAACTTCTTACATGCAATGTCTAACTTTCTTCAGTCTCCATTTTATTATTTTTAATTTTTTGAGTAGCATAAAGTGGTTGTTGCTTCTAATTAAATGAGGATATTGAGTAATCTATCCTATTTTCACATAAATTAGGGCTTTATTTAGTTTAATCAATTGTGAGAGTATGAGTTACCAACATCTAACCAACAATACAATTCAATAGCCTTCTTTCCAACGCAGATTGTAGCAAACTACTCATAATAATAGGTGTTAATTTGAAGGCATAATAATTTTTTATGCAAATAATGTTATTTAATGTACCCCAAATACCATAGAGCTTCTAGTTCTTGAAAAAATTTGAAGTTCTTGAATAGTTTGATTGCAGTCATCTATTTGAATTTGAGAAGCATGGCTAGAAATGATTATAAAAACTAATGCTTTTTCCCTTTGAATTTAAATATAAAAATGATCAGGGAATGTCTATCAAAAACAACACCAATTGGATTTGCATGCAAGATCATTATCTTGTGAACTTAAAGTTTTACAAAATTATTAGAACTCATACGAATAAAACATGTGAACTTAATGAGGTCATATACAACTATTAAAATAGAATTATTTCTTCTTGAGGCCAGGTCAGTCTTCAACAAAATCCTTGGTAATATACTTCCACTTCCACTCAGGAATCACCTAATTCTATTACTTCCTTCCATCCTCTTGTGTTCTACTTTCCTTTGTTGACAAATCAAACTCTTTAGATGCAAATTCAATAGCATTTTGGGGTTACATGCAAACCACACTATTCTTATGTGTTTACTTGTTTAAAACCTAAACATTTATATTTACATGCATACCATTCAAATTTTTAAGATCACATAAAAAATAACACCATCACTACTTACGCGGGAGCTGGGGTCATGAGATGCAAAACTTATGCAGAACAAACCGGGACTCTCGTAACAGTGGGAATCAAGATTTTTGCTATAGTACCTGACTGCAAAACTCAAGATCACGTGAGAAGCACGAGTCAGGCTACAATGCAGCCAACAGAGCCAACCAAAATCTGCTTCTTTCAAGAGATTTATTTTCTTTTTGACATATTTCCTATCCCTTTATTTCCTATTTCTTTATTTCTTATTTTTCTATTTCTCATTAGGTTATTTTCTAGTAGGGGACTATTTATATGCTTTTATTTTTTGGTTTAGATAGACTTTTACTTTGTTTGTGTGTTTTGGAGATTGTAATATTTGATTTCTACTTCGAGGAGTGTTGTTACCTTTTCTTTTTGCAAGTGACATATCTGTATCTTGCCTAGGAACAAGTGTTGGAACAACCTCTCCGCCCATATGACGCCATTTCGCCTTCCAACTTATGTATTTCAGCTATGACAGCCGACGACGACATTGAACCCGCTGTCCAACGATAGATTTATCCACACAATTCCTTCCAAAACATGTCAACCACACATATTAGCCGTCCCTCACAATTTCAAAATCAATTTCCCCCTAAATATTTTTTTTTGAAATACCTTCTAAGAGCCCTAGAAATGTAACATTTGATATCAGAGCCTATCAGAATATTGATTGGAAAACAAGACGCTATGCTGCCAAGGAGAAAAACTCAACGAGGTGCTTATATAATTATCTTGGAGGACATGCAATGAGAAAGCATTCAATTGCAACGAGAAAACATTCCATTGTAGCAGAGACTCGTTGATTTTAAAATAAGACAACTTGGGGAAGTCATTAACAACAATAACGATGACCATCCGGTTGAAGGAGATGGTTACACCAATAAATTTCAAGTAACCAAGAGCCGATGCCACACCGATTCAACATTAAGTATAAGATAGATGATGATTTTGGAGTAAAGGTGGATTTACTTGATTTCGATGGTCACATGAATTTGGACGAGTTCCTCAAGTGACTCTAGATAGCGAAACGGGTGTTTGAATGCAAGGATGTCCCACCGGACATAAGGGTAAAACTGATAGTCATCAAGCTTAGGGAAAATTCTTTATTGTGGTGGAAAATTTTGAACTCACACCATTGAAGGGGAAAAAGCAAAATTACATCCTAGTTTAAGATAAAGAGGGTGATGCGACGCAAGCATCTTCTAGCACGTTATAGACGTGACAGGTTCTTGTGGTTTCACCAATTAGAACAACAAGATCTCTCAGTAGAGAAGTACACAACAGAGTTTGAGCAACTTGTGCTAAAATTTGAGCTAGTGGAACTCGAAGAGAACACCATAGCTCAATATATGGGGGGATTGAGACCTTCTCTTTGGAACGTGATACAGTTGCAGTTATATTGTACATTATAGGATGTTCAATCCCTAGCTCTGAAGATGGAGAGACAACACCACAATATTAGGTTATCCATACTACCCTTTAGTCACAGTTCAACCCCAGGATCAAGTACACATAGTGAAGCATCCTAATGTATCTTGATAGAGGAAAAATCAGTTCAACGTGGAGAAAAGTGGAGACCTCTAGTACTCTTAAATTTTTTTCAGTCAAGTGCCACAACTTTAGGCACATCGCATTAGATTGCTCAAAAGAACGGTGCTATCTTTCATTGAGCAGGGTATAGTGGAGGAAACATATGGTGAAAACGCAGATGAGGAGAATGAAGATGAGTACTAACTACTAATCAGCGAGTGAGAGATAGCAGTGATTCAACCTGAGCCCATGACTCCATCAGGATTTACATTGGTTTTCCTAAAAGACAGTAAGTCTGAGGTAATGAGTGCTCATACAAAATTTGAGGATTTGGTGCCACAAACTATCTTTTTACAGGTTTTAAAAAAAGCCTTAGTAGGGCAAACGTTAGTTGTCCAAAAGTTCGGCTAATTTAAGGAGCCGATTTCAACAAAGCACAATTGCTACTTGGCAAATTTATGGATTTTCAGATATACAATCTATCTTCTAAGTTGCCATACCTTAGGGAGGTCCAACTTGTCATCACTCAAGTTAAAGATGAGAAAATTTTGAGCTCATTTTGAAAAATTATGCAAAATACGCTGAGTGATGAGTGCTTGTTCAGTTCAACGGTGCACCCACGGATAGATGGCCTGACAAAAGTGATGGACTGTAGCGTTAGAAGTTTCTTTACGCATTTTGTGAGAAAGAATATTTGACAATAAGATCCAATCCTTCCATAACAAGAAGAAGCCTCTCCTAGCTTGAGAGAATGATGGGGGAGCCAGGTTTACGGGACACAATCTTTCGTAGCTTGTGACCATGGAAATTACGATTTTGATACAGTACCGGACCACTGAATGTGATATTACGGGAGAAACGTGAGTCGAGCTAGTGCAACCAACAAAGGCCACCCGGAATTTCATATTTCACCATATTTCTTTCATTTTTAATTTATTTTTTATTTTTCTATTTTTATTTTGGTTATTTTCTAGCAGAGAACTATTTATATGTTGTTATTTTCTAGCAGAGAACTATTTATATGTTGTTATTTTCTGGTTTAGTTGGATTTTTGTTTTGTTTGTGTCTTGGAGATTATAATATCTGATTTCTACCCTAATGAGTGGTGTAATTTTCTCCTTTTGCAAGTGGTGTATCTGCATCTAGCCTAAGAACATGTGGTAAAACCTCCTCATCACCCGCATCATGCCATGTCATCGTCCTACTTGCTGATTTTAGCCAGAACAACCAACAACGACGTCGAACCTGCTGCCCAACGACAAATTTATCCCTTCAATCTCTTCCAAACACCATCAAACACACATATTAGCCTTCTCTCGTTATTCCACAACCACCTCCCCACTAATTTTTTTCCGAAATATCTTATAGGAGCCCTAGAACGGTATGAGCTACATTTTTAAAAGTGAATTACATATTTTCTTGCATAGGTTTATAACACCAAACTGTTATGAATGTAAATATTAAACTTTGGGTGTTAGATATGTAAATACACAAGAATGTATGTAAATTTCCCTTGCATTTTTTCCATTTGCTTACATGATAACTTTAAATTACATCTCATACTAATAAGGTGAATAAAAGATGAACAAGTTGAAGGTTCTCAAGAACATGTGGCCCCAAGTCATTACGCTTCCCTCAAACCATGAGCAAGAATGGAAGGGGTACTGCAAAAATTCCGCAAGGATACTTAAGTCCTAGCTTATAGCCTTATTGACTAAAGATGAGTTGCCACGGTTTACTATAACCCACCCTTGTGAAAGGTGCATAAGAGAGTTTTATATATTGATATCGTACATAAACAACCAAATCATTATTAATTTATATCTTCCTCTCCTAAACTTCAAACTTAAATTTGTTTTGAAGTATGATTTTTTTTATAGGGGATATAAATGCTATAATGTTTCATTAAAACACTAAAAAATATATATGTTGTAATGATATATCAAGTGTAGAGGTAGGCCAACATTTATTGGAATGATATTTCTATTTTTTTTTCTTGTAACTAGTTATATTTTCATTTAACGTAGAAATCATTAAGATACCTTACGAGGAGCCGTGACCATGAACAATAAAAATACTATTGTTTTTGTAGCTCATTTGTGTGCCTAATTAATAACTCCTGCCTCTGATCTTTTAAGATCCCTGATGTACGCATAATCTACCATGAATATGTTTGAGCCATCTTTAGCTACTAACTTTTTCATGCAATGTGGAAGATTAAAGATTCTTTAGCTGATATGTATTGATCTTCAATATTATGTTAGATGCTCCCCAAACATAGCAAGAAAATCATGTTTAGTCACTGTCATATACTTTAAATCAAGTGCCAATATATCATTGTGAAGATTTGATTTCTTAACGTTCAATTGAACAACATACCTCATTGATTTTCTTTCAAACACCATACAAGCCTTGTGGAGTTTGAATTTTGAACAATATCAATCCTTATTGACTCACAGCCAAATTTGCCGAGTTTTTTTGTGGAAAAATACACTTTCTTTTAGTTTTTCACTAACCGGGTTCAGTTTTTCCTAGGAATGGTGAATCCAACATTCAGCACAACCCTGTTCTGTCTGCTTTTCAAAATTTACTATTTTTTGTAGCTTCTCAACTCAGTAGAAGATTTTTCTACTATACACGGAAATATGCACATATGGGCTTTATAGGAGTACAGGACCAGTTTGGGTAATAAACTTCATTAAAGCTGCCACTCTGATTGTCTTTTCCCGAGCAACTACTCTCTGTCCATGTCGGTGATGAACAACTCCATGATTTGCCCATGTTACTTGTCTATTTCCGAGTAGACAGCCTCGGTTTTGAGTTGATAATGATGAACTGCTCTTTTGATTCATTAGTATTTTTATCATTAGTCTTATCCCTACTAATTGGGGTTGATTTTGTTGAAATTCTAAAAACTAGCTTATTTATCTCATTTCCAGACTTGCAGTTCCATTTTCTTTTTTATTTACGTGACTGACAGAAATATGTGAGTTCTGTTTTTGTGATTTAACACCAGATATCCAGCAAATATTACCCTTCTGCGTGGGAATCATGAAAGCAGGCAACTAACACAGGTGTGCTGTTCTTTCTTTTTTATTTTTTTTATTATGCAAGTGAATGCTGAAGGAATTTGAACTTGTTTGAGCTTTTAAATTTAACACCTAAAAAAATGTTTTGCCGCTTTTTCAGTTTATTAATTATACTTAATTTCTTGTTTATGGGTTGTTTCATGGTTCATTTAAAACTAGTTTGATTTAATCATTGTACTAGGAGAGTCATCACTTTTTATGTAGCATATAAAAGAAATTATTAAGTTGTTTCTGTGATTTTGCATGATCCTTTTCTGGTTTTCTAGGTGATTTTTTCTTTCTGGAAATGGCGAGGAGATTTAATTCTGTGCCATAACACTATTTTTGGTGATTGATGTTTCAAATATTTGAATGTCGTAGAGAATCCGGGAATTGTATGTTCTATTTGCTTGTTAGTGGCTCATTATTTCCAATTTACTTTCCTGATTGTTTATTGGTATTTTTCTTTTATGTACTAGTTAAATCTTCAGTTAATTTTGTTCAAGCTAACATTGGGTTATATATGGAAGGAGAAACACTATGGATCTGATTTCTCTTGCTTCTCTTACATTGGAAAACCATGCTGCGGAGTTTTCTTTGCTTGCCTCACAATAATTTGAGATTGTAGCGTAGTTTCTATCCTACTTTATAATTTTTTTAAACAACAATTTACAGACTCATTGATACTGGAACTAGGTAGGAGCTCAGCGGAAAACCCAAAATTAAACTTTTATTAACATAGAAATAGGACAACACAACACAGATTGGAAAAGAAATACAAAGACAACAGCAGGTGGAAGGTTGAGTGGGTAATCTGCGACATAACAGGGGGCGACAGACCAATGAGGATGTGCTCGGGGTGGTCGGTGGCTAAGGGGAAGGGAAAAAGAGGACTGGGGAATAGGATCGAGGAAGATATAACACCGCCTCAGAGTAGGATAGAACCGGAGTACTACCCATTTTCGAATACAACTCTAGAAAAGAGAAAATAACTCCACACAAGAATCTGAAATCTGAAGCACAACATAAATTAAACCCAACATTCAGAAAACAACAATTTATAGAATCCCCTATGGAGAAGAAAAGGAAAGGAATCTCCCACACAAATGGAAAGGGTGGGCGGCAATCCATTTACAGAAAATCATGTTTGACGACTTCCCATATGGAGGAGATCATGTAAGGAAATAGACAAGGCGACAATCACGCCCTGTAGGTGTGCCGCCCGGCCTAGCAGGTCCACTGGACCGACCACTTTAAGCTGATCAATTCAGTTGGCTAGCTGTTTCCTGCGTCCGTGCAGGATGAAGCCTGCATCGTCATCAGTTTCCCGGGATTGGGGGGAGCTTCGACCTTATGCGCTTCTGGCTTTTGTCTTCAATTCTGGTAGCACTTGGACTTCACTGTTGTAGGTAACTGCCTGCCTAAAGGTTGTTGCTGAAGAATGACTGTTGTCTGCTCTGCTTTTGCTGCCTCTTCACCTTCAATGCTAGTGCGGACAGCCCCAGGCGTTCAGTGAGGTTGTAGCTACTCCACATTAATAGTAGATCTCAGGTCCCCAAGGTATCTGGCTATTGTATGCTCTTCTGGCTCTGTCAGTGTGCACTTTAAGCTCTATTAGTGCGCACTTCAGTTATAAGTGGTTGAACTGGACTGTGAAATCCATTGAAAGATCCTATCGTTGCAGATTGTGGAGCTTCATAAACATATCCTGACGAGAATGATGGGGAAGATATTTTTCTTCTGCATGACTTTCTCAATCTTCTCCCACTTGGTAGTGTTATCAATGCCTTCACATTTTTTCTGCCGCTGTACGTTCTCTCACTATAAGGAGACACTCTTCTTCAACTTAATAACAACTAGTTTGACCCACATATCTTCTGACACATCTATATACTTGAATATTGGCCCGACTGCTTGCAAACAAATCAATGAATTCATCTATGTCCCTCAAATGACATCTCCTCTCGGGAATCCTCTCTTTGGGAGGGATTCAGGTATCCTCTCTAGGCCTCCTATGATATCGGATTTCGAAACGTCGTGGCCTGTTTTCTTCATCTCTAAAATTCTCCCTATGGAAGGGATTTCGATCCTCCTCCTTTTCTCCTTTTCGACTCGTCAGATCTCGGTTGAAGGTAACCTCTTGCTGTGTCAACTCTTCAATTTTCGCAAGTCTGTGTTGAAGGCAACGAAACTCTCGTCCTATCTCTTCCCGGGTAGGCTAGAACATATTTCTCCTTGGTGACATGACTAGGGATTAAGGAATATGAAAGAAAAATTTTGGTGAAGGTTTGGGTTGTGGAAGGAAAATAATTTGTTGGAGGTGATAGAGGGTGTGTGCGATTGATAGCGGGTGCAGAAAAGTTGTTTAGGCTTGCTGATTTTGAAAATTGGCCAGGGGGATTGATACCAAATGATAACGAAATTAGGTACGAGCTCAACGGAAACCCAAAAGCAAACTTTTTTTAACATATTTATAGGGCTACAATAAGACAAACTGGAAAGGAAAAGGGGATTGGAGGGCTGTGAGGTAGGTAGGGAAGAGGGTAGGAGGCTGAATTGAGGGGTGGAGTGTGGTAGCAAGGCAAGTGGTAGGGAAGGCAAGAGGATGTACTAGCTGGCTGGGCAGATGGTGGACAACAAGGAGGTTGCTTCGGAGATGTCTGGTAGATGCATGATGGGGTCCGAGATGGCTAGATAACAAAGACAACAGTAGGTGAGAGGCTAGGCGGTAGTAGACCGAGGAGGATGTGTTGGGGGTGCTTGGTGGCTAAGGGGAAGGGAAAGAGAGGATTAGAGAATAGTATTGAAGAAGATATAACACTACTTGGAGTAGGATACGACCGGAGCTCCACCCGTCCTCGGATACAACCCTAGAAAAAGGGAAAGTAACTCTATGTAGGAATCTGAAATCTGGAACACAACAAAACTGAACCCAACATCCAAAAAACAACAATTTATAAACTCTATGGAGAAGAAAATGAAAGGAATAAGAAAAGAATCTCTCACACAAAAGGTAAGGGCGGTCGACAGTCCATTTACAAAAAATTGCAATTGACGACTTCCCATATGGAGATCATGTAAGGAGGAAAATAAAAGGTGCGGCAGTGCCACACTCCAACTAACCCACCTTGTAGGATCTATCATGGTGCTACAAAAACTGACAATTTGGTCAGATCAACTCTCACCAGCATTGATCCTGACTTTTATAATTAGGACTCACTAAGTGATGAATTGGTCTAACTTAATTACCACAACATACGTGATACATTGTATTTCATAATTCATTTATATATATATTTGGAAGCATGAAAATCATATCATCCAAAAAGTGAAAATTATACAAAGCTCTTAAATCATATATAATAAAAGTACGTATCCAAAATATATGTACAAAGCTCCCAAAACTATCGTGCAAAAGCTGTAAAAGACACTTGACTATTAGTTCTGGTGCTCATTGACCCTACTCAAAGCCAACAACAAAGAATGAGTAACAACGGACTCAAAGAAATAATTGGACCAACATAAGATTTTATACATGGAAAAAAACAATGTGCATCATCATAAGAAACTGTGCATGCCTACACACACAAGCAATAACATGCTAGCATGGTTGAAAACATGAAAAGAGAGCAGATAGTACAAAAATCAAGATTATAGTGTAACATATAGGTTGTGAGCATGAAATCATAAGTATAATGAAAAACATATTCATAGTCATTTTTATAATTTATAATCATTACAATGTCATTTCATATATGTCATTTCTTAGTAATATCACTTATTTAATGTATAAGACTCAACTATTTCCATGTCCTTTCATCATGGATCATCACCCTGCCTTAAAAACCATATAAACTATCAATAAAGGTTGGGTTTTCCCCAACATAACAATTATCAATAAACTCCCCTGATACCCATGGTTCCCTAATGTTCTGTCACCACCTAATTTCAACGGTTTCTAGGGTTGCGTCTTCTTATAAATATCAGGAGTCGGGAATATTACATCTTTGCATAGTGTACATGCAACACTCATTTAATAATATACCCATAATATTACTCATAATATTTGTAGCATATATTCATTGACATTATATATAGATATATATATATATATATATATATATATATATATAGTATGTATGAATCATAAATGAATACATGCTATATATCATAGCATAACATAACATCACATGTGCAGTAGAAGGAGTCAACTGACATTCATACATTTTAAGCATGTAATCGTCTACAATAAGCTAGAAGTCTAAATGCATCTATGTCGAACGAAAAATCATATGAAAATTTATATAAGATTATTTTATTTTTCTTAAATTAGCATAAAATTATTTTACCTGACTTGATGGAGAAGCCCTACTACTAGTGCCCACACGCTCGTCTTTAGCACGCCGCCTCATATAGACAACTTGGGAATCATAAAAATCGTAGAAATTCATAAAATTTGGGCTCATAACATGCATTTACCCAAAACATAACTTATTTGCCAAAACATATCTCAAATGTGCTTCTTGGCATAAATTAGCTTTTCTGAAAACATTTATTTTCTTTCCCCAACTCTCCCAACACCTTAATCTTCACTTTTCCCTCATTGATTTTGTGTTAAAATTCATACGAAAGCTTTCAAATCACTTTCAACGCCTCTGACAACTACTGGAAATGAAAACTGTACGAAAAACAAGACAAACTTCAATTCAGAAGTGTGGGGGAGGAAAGGGAGGTCTCAACTGACGTGAGAAAGGGATTCACACTTACCAAAATCGTGCAGATGCCCTAAAATGCCGAGTTACGGCTTCCCTGTGCCGCTCGGTTCGCCTGCTAGCTCCTATCCAATACAAATCCCGCACGGTAGGCGTGCCACCTGGTCTAGCTGGTCCACTGGACTGGCCTTATGCCAGTCAGCTGAACCGGCTGGCTGTTTCATGCATCCGTGCGGGATGAAGCCGGCACCTGCGTTACTTATGGAGCTAGAAAGGCAGATCTCAAAATTATCTCTGGACTATGTGCCCAATTTAGTCCAAGGGTTTTGTAATGCTCCAGTTTAGTACCCTGATTATTGAAAATTGATTCCAATTGATACTGTGTGGAAATCATGACACCTAAATGATCCCAGTTTAGTTCCTTGACTGTATAAAATTGATCTCAATTTAGACTTGAGGGACCAGTTGGGATCAATTTTCAGTCAGAAGGTATCATTGTTGGTCAATCCTTTAAGCTGGAGGAGAATACTATTATTATTATTATTTTGCAGCATGCCCTCCGTGCAAATTATTTTCAGTGTTATCTATTATAACTCCAGTATTTTCAATTTTTTAAGCACTGTTTTGTGATATTAGATTCAGGATGGTGCATGGCTTCAATTATGAATAGGCTTCAATGAGCCTTGTATGCTCATCTTCGTTATCTGGATGATAATGTAATAAATTATACCTTTTAGCATATTAAGGAGCATTTTTATGCAGTATGTCTTTCATGAGTTATTGAGCTAACTTTGCAGTTTTCTTTTTTTTTTTAATTTCATTTCTTCTGTGCTTTTTTTTAAATGGTTTTACATCGGTTTTCTGTAGGTCTATGGCTTTTATGATGAGTGCCAGAGAAAATATGGGAATGCTAATGCATGGAGATACTGCACTGATGTTTTTGACTACCTTACCTTGTCAGCAATTATTGATGGAACGGTAACCACTTTCCTGTTTGTAACTACTTCAAAACTCACGATTTTTCTCTAAAATTTCCTCTTTATTGGGATCAAATTAATGTTTAATTTCACTTCTTTTTGAATTGTAGGTGTTGTGTGTCCACGGTGGTTTATCTCCTGATATCAGAACTATTGATCAGGTCAGGTTTAGATTGTTTTATTTTGCTATCATTTTTACTTTTTTGGGGCATTTACATACATACCACCCAATTCCTATGTAATTACACATCTATTACCTTAACTTTACTTTTTACATTTATAGCTCCTAAAGCTTTCATGTCACATCAAAATACCTCCTTTTTTACTTTTAAAAATGAAATGCACCTTTTTATACATAGGAAAGGTGGTATATATGTAAAAATTAAATTTTCGGTGTTGGATATGCAAATACATAGGAATTGAGTGGTATGCATGTAAATCCTCCTATTTTTTATAATGAATGATGCATTCTTATCTTTGTTTGAAGCTCCAGATAATGATCTGTTCTTTCGATGTTGCTTATCCAAAGACTATAATATAGCGTTCATCCTTTTTATATGAAACTCATAGTTAAAAGCTCATTCCAATTTGCTACCTTAAGCATGTTGACATTTTTCTCCTTGCCAGTTTTTTTTTAATTTGTTTTGAGTGGGTATTGGGGATTTGAACATTATATTAGAAACTTTTGAAGCTTTTGTTAGCGATATTTGTGTAGTTTTTAGGAAATTTGGCTGTTTCAAGTGGTTTGAGGTTATTTCTTAGCTATTTTTTTATTATTATAAACAAGGTTTTGAGACTTGCACAAATTTAATGATGACTTGAATAAAATTTCCTATGGGCAGTAAAATAGTTTTTATCTTTATTTTTTCATTTGCTTTTAAGATTTCAATCATTGGTCAAGTGCGAGACTTGAATTCAAGGATATACTCAAGCATGGGACTTAATTTTTTGGGTACTTCCTCTTTTGATATTTTCGTTCTTCTCCTTCAATTTTTTTTAATTATTTTTTCAAACAAAAGCAGATTATGTCTGGTTAGAATTCCTATAATTTAATTTCTTTCAATCACAACAAATTTCACGTGCATGATTTTTGTTATACTCAATTCCATTTATTACTTCAATGTAGAAGAACTCAGGGTTTTTATTTTTGTTGATATAAAGTAACAGTCTATTGGCCTCATTGCATAGATTCATTAATAGGATATTAATATTAATGTTCAATCAATGAATGATCTTTAAACAAGCCATGGATCTCTATTTATAGAAATAGGGTTACTATGATAAGGATAAAGATTTTCACCTCTCAATCATGAAGTTAAAAATTATATTCCTACATTCGATGAAGGCTTATATTTCAAACTGAAAAGATAATCTATAGGAATTTTTTTGAAAGATATACTACATCTAATTTTCAAAGAGTGAAAATTGCTTTAAAATATATTAGTATTTGCTACACTATTTTGGTGAAATATTGTACAAAAACAAAAATTACTTGAGTTGATGTGAACCATATATTTAAGGAACAAAAGTTGTCATTTGTAATGTTGTCGAATTCAATTGCATGCTTAACTTTTTTAAATAAGCTAATGTGTCTGAGGATTTCTTAGCCAAATAAAATGTGCTCTAAAATTATTATTTTATTTATATCTGGTTTATTAAAGGTCTAATGCAAGAAATTTAAGCATTAATTAAGCTACACTTCTCCAGAGTAAATTTATGTGGTCTTTTTTAAAGTTTTAGAGCTTGAACATATTATAGTTGTTTCATCTTTTAAGATTACTGCACCTTCAGTTAATATTTCAAGGAAAAGTTCTATATCTTTCACCTAATGCCTGTTAAATGCATGCTGACATATGTACCATGCGTTATTAGATTTGATTCTATTGAAGAAATTGTAGCTTTGAATATTCTTTAAATGATGAATTAGATGCCAAAAAATTGTTCTTACAGAATGATCCTACATTTGATTTAAATGTAGAATTTGATCCATAATTTATGTTAGACACGTTCTTGAATTTTAACCTAAATCAGGGTTTAGCAAATAAATCAAGGTTAAGATAAACAGATTCTTAATTATGAAAATTGAATAAATTATATTTAGAAGTTGTTGAATTAATTTAACAATTTAATAATTTAACAATTGAGATGTTATCTTTTCATATCATGTCTTTGAAAAATAACAAAATTGTTATTGATTTTATTTTTGGTTGTCTGCTTTTAATTTACAAATTTATAAAGAATGTTATTGAGAAAGTTAAATTATTTACTATCTAAGAATTAAATAATGATAATTTCCTCCTAGTAAACCCTAAATTCAGAACTCTATAAATATGAATAGGTCCATTAGTAAATAATTCACCTTGATTAATCATTAAATCATTTAAATTACCTGCATCTAAGACTCCTTGAGGAGGTTGCCCACTGTATAATAAATATAGTTATTATAGTTATACATATATATGTGGCTTGTTACTTATCAAAAATTGTGGCATCTTATTAATATTTTTTTTTTCAGTTTTATGCATTATAACTATTTAATATATCCATTATAGAGCATGAATTTTACCATTTTCGTACATGTAGCATATTGTCTTTCATTATCTTATTCATATGTATGATTTCCATGACAATATTTGCCGAATGCTTTTTATTAACTATGTACTCTGAAGACTATTAGAGATGTTAACATGAATATGTGAAATCCAAAGAAGGCTAAAAGATTATGTTTTGTCTATACTTAGAAAGGTTCTAAACATTATCCCTTAAGAAATAATGTATTTAAAAAACATGATCATACAAATTTATACAATAAATTGAGATTAATAATTCCAAGTTTGAAATCCCCCAAAAAATTTATCATTATTTTAGTTTTTAATAGATTTGAGTTTACATCCAGAACCATTAACTATTGCTGTAGAATCTTTGCTCTTTTTTTCACCTTTTGTTTTCATATTTAATACGTGATTTGTATAATTCTAAACTATCTAGTTTTATGTCAGAAGCTATAATTGGTCATAGAATCATATACGCTATTGATAGTTGATATTAGAGGTGGCTTAGGCAAGGAATTGATCGGTTTACATATTATAATCATGGCTATATTTATAGGAAGTTCAATTATGTTGCCTAGATTTGTTAGTTGATTTTTCTCTGAAGTATGTATAGAATTAATTGGTTGTTTTAGAAGATTCTAGCTATTCCGATGTTATACCTAGCAAATCCTACAATGTTCCCTTCTTGAAATTGCAATATTGATAGTTTATGCATTCTTAGTTTATGGCTAAAGAATGAAGCATTGTAATTGACTTTTGCTTCTAAGTCATTGAGATTGTAGCTGCTTGTCATTGTAGTGTAGCTGCTTGGCATTGTAGCAAAAGGATAAAGCTTTATTGACAATCATTTATGTAAATTCAAGGGAATCCGATTCGGCTGAGATGATAGATGTTTCTTAGTCATTTTTGTGATTACAAATTTGTATTTGAGGCATGTATATGTATAAAATTCATTCTTTTCATATGGGATTTTAATCTCTGGCTAAGGGTGGGATTGGGAGAATTTTGGAAGAGGCCATCTCATTCAAGTATTAGACTTGCATTCATGGCAACTTGTGAAATTTTTGTATAATTTAGTCACTTAGGGGCCACCGTGAGACTTTTGCCTTTTTTTTTGCTTTTTATATTGTCACCATAAAAGGATTAGGGCATGTTGCATAAAAAATGATCTTAATTTAGTAGAATTAAATGAAAATAAACACTCAATACGACATAATGGAGAAAAAGAGTTCATGTATTCGACCCCACTTGGTGGGATAAAGGCTTGTTGATGTTGTCTGGTATTGTCACCATATTGATTCATGAGATCTCTATTATTGCCCCCATTAATTTGTGTTTTTTTGTAATTATTATATATTTATTATTTTGCCGGCTCATTAATCTGCGTATTATTATAAATTTCTATTATTATTTTTATTATTATTCCTTAATTTTGTATGTTCTTATTAAAAGCTCTCTTAATTATATATATATGTATATATATATATCGCACATATAACTTAATGAAATTTGGTAGATTCCATTACTGCACATATATCTAATGAAATTTGGTAGATTCCATCCAATTTGATAGTTTTAGGATTGTTTAGTATTTTTTATAATCTGTAGCTTTCATTGCTATCGTTGTTGTGTTGCTTAAGAGAGCTTTTAATGGGAAACTACAAAATTAAGGAATAATAATAATAGAAAAAATTATAATAATGCACAAATTAGTGAGTTTGCAGAATAATAATTGAGGCTTTTACATACATAGCTCCCAAAACTTTCATATTTACCTATCGCACACCTAAACTTTCATAATTACAAATACCATGTGAAAAGTAACACTCATTATTATCTTTTAATAGTCAAATCCATCTTTTCATCTATAGGTAAAGTGCTATGTGTGTAAAAATGAAAGTAAGGTGTGAGATAAGTAAATACATAAGAATTGGGTGCCATGTATGTAATTTTCCCATAATAATTATATAATAGTTACAAAAAATACAAAAATTAATTAAGTAACAGTAGAGATCTCATGAATCAAGATGACGACAATACCAGAAGAAAAAAAAATGGCACAAGTCTTTCTAAAATCTTTCATTCACATAGTTCTCTTTCCTTTCTCCTGTATTTTTAGAACTTGATCCATACTTTATGTTCGAATATATCCATGAACTTAATTCTTAAATTAAGCTTGAGTAAAGAAATAAAATATGAGATCATGTATGAACTTAAACCACAATTTGAATCTGTATACATCCTTAATTATGAAATGTTGAAGTTGTTGAATTAATTTAACAATTTAACAACGTTACACTTGAGGACCAGTTGAGGTCTTATCTTTCGATGTTATGTTATGGGAAAATAACAAAATTGATATTGATTTTATTTTTGATTGTCTGATTTTAATTTGCAAATTTATAAAGAACATTATTGAGAATGTTAAATTATATACTATCTATGAATTCATCAATGATAAACAGCTGCAACCAAACCTGAAATTCAGTACTACTTAAATTTGGTTGGATCCAATGGTAAATAATTCAACTTGATTAATCATTGAATCATATAAATTACTTATATATAAGGAGGTTGTCCACCATATTATAAATATATTTTATTTATGTTATAGACTTGTGTGGATTGCTACTTATTTGAAGAAAACTTTGTGTAATTTCTTTTTTGTTATATAACTATTTAATACGTCTATTAGAGTGCATGAATTTTGTCATTTTCTTACATTTAGCATATTGTTTTTTATTGTCTTATTCATATATTTGATTTGCATGACAATATTCGTCATAAGCTTGCTATTAACTATGAGAATCAGAAGACTATTGAAGATGTTTACTAAGCATATGTGGAATCCAAAGAAGGGGATATATGATTAATACTTACAAATTAAATATCTCAAAAAATATTAGCATTACTCTAGTTTTTAATATATTTGAGTTTACTTTATTTCTTGAACCATCAGATTCTTCTTTTTTTTTTTCAATCTTTTAATTTCATATTCAATACATAATTTATAATTCTCAGATGGCCATACTAATTTTATTCCAGAAGCTATGATAAGACTATCCACTATTGATAGGTGGATATTAGAGGTATCTTGTGCAGTGAGAGATCAATCTACATATGATGATGATCATGGATATGCTTATATGAAATACAACTATCTTGCCTTTAATTGTTTTTTGTTTTTTTTTTCTGGGTGTAGAATTGATTGTTTATTTTAGAAGATTCTAGCTATCTTATACCTAGCAAATCCTTCATTGTATCCCTCTTGAAGTTGTAGTAGTGATAGTTTTAACAATCTTACCTTGTGGCCAAAGATTGTGGGATTGTAATAGTCTTTAGTTCTTAGCTCAGTATGGTTGTAGCTGCTTCTATCGATGTAGCTATGTTATTTCAGGTGAATCCAATTAGATTAAGATGGTAGATGTTGTTTTCTTAGTTATTTTTGGGATTAAAGATATGGATGGGGCGTTTATATATATATTGATTAATTAAATGGCTTGATAAATATTTTTATAACTATGTAATTCATTTGTTTTCGTATGGTAGATGGCGTTTTCATTTCGTTTTTATGCGGGATTGGGAGAATACTTGCATTTATGGCAACTTCTTTGAAACTTCTGTATAATTTTTGCAAACTAGGATCCACTCAAAGAATTCCACCCTCTTTTCTCTTTCATTTTTCAATTGTCATCACATTGATCATTGAAATCATTACTGCTTACCCAATACAACTATTTTAACTGTTAAAAAAGTGAAATACGCACTTTCGTGCATAAGTTGGTATGCGTGTTAAAATTGAAGTTTAGGCGTGAGATATATAAATACATAAAAGTTGAGTGGTATGTATGTAAATCTTCCTTCATGATGTCAACGTTTGTTTGCATGCGCTGCTAACAAAACTGAGATATTAACAAGTGAAAGCAGTTCTTGGGCAGCTTAGCTTTAGGTATTATATCTGTGAAGCATCTTAGTTTGTGCTATGAAAACATAGAATGATTTATATATTTTCAAGACAATCCTGATTCCTAATGGCTGCAGATGAGGGTTATTGATCGAAATTGTGAAATTCCTCACGAGGGTCCATTTTGTGATCTCATGTGGAGTGATCCTGAGGAGATAGAGACATGGGCTGTAAGTCCGCGAGGAGCAGGATGGCTTTTTGGCTCTCGGGTGACTTCGGAGGTACACCATACAATTTGATGCTGATTTTCCCTAAACAAGTGTTCTTTCTGATTAATTTTGGTTTGCTAATGTTCGAATCCATAGTTTAATCATATCAACAATCTCGATCTGGTCTGCCGAGCACACCAACTTGTCCAGGAAGGTCTGAAGTACATGTTCCAAGACAAAGGCCTTGTCACTGTGAGTGTACCTTTATATATATATATATTTGTCATGAATTTGTGCATGATTTTGGCAAAATTTCAGGCAGCAGAAGTAATGATTCAGTTGTTTCTGTAGGTCTGGTCTGCACCAAATTACTGCTATAGATGTGGAAATGTGGCTTCTATACTTAGTTTCAATGAGAACATGGTATGCTTTTTACACCTCTGTTATTAGCTTATTTAAATTTAGAAAATTTACACATACATCACTTTTTATGTATTTACATATCTTACAGGTAAATTTTTATATTTGTTTGGCCTCCTAATATTTAATTCATATTAACAACACCACTTATGTTAATTTATCTAAAAGTGAAATATATCTTTTCATGGGATGTGGTTTAGATATTAGGTGTAATGTAAATAAATATAAAGTTGTAGATGACAAAATTTTTCTATTGATTATAGGAGAGAGAGGTGAAGTTCTTCACAGAGACTGAGGAGAATAATCAGATGAGGGGACCAAGAACAGGCGTTCCATACTTCTTGTAGAAGCTGATTTTTTACATTTTTATCCCCCACAATGCTTGAATTTTGCAGTTTTTATGGGTTTATTTGTGCTGCATATTTGATGTTCCATGCTCATGGAGGCCATCATTGAAAAAGAAGAGGTATAATTCAACCTGTGAGCAGATTAGTGGTTCAATTAGAGAGAATTTAATATTTCTGATGAGAAGAAAAAGATCATTATAGTGTCTGCTCTGTTAGCCATACTGATACTTACATATGCAGCTGTGTATTATATATTCATGTTAGTCTCTTGATTTTATCATTATTCTTCTGCAATTATTGTTGATTTTGAAGATTTTTATGGTTTTGCTTGTTTGTGACTTATCAATCTGACATTTTGCTGGTATATCTTTGTTGTATGGGTTGTGTGGGTGATATTTGTATAATGTTTTATATGTTTAGCATCATTGTAGGTTACTTTTATTGCTGGCAAATCTGTAATAATACAGTAAAGTATTGAAATTTTATAGTAGTCAAGGCTCTTGCTATTAAAAATGGAAGAGGGCATTTTTAATATCATGTCAAAAATATCTTACTATTTCTTTAAAAGTGAAATAAATCAATAAAAATAAGAAAAATTGAATGTCTAAGCCATATCTAATTAATGGTGCAAGTATAAATATCAAAATATAGGTTTTAGATATGTAAATGTAAGAGTTGTGGCATAGATGTAATTTATTCTTAGAACAATTTTTTTCTTTTTTGATGAAACCTAGAGCAATGAACATGATTTACTTAAATCTCACATTGGAAGTATAGGTAGGCTTTGATGGTCTTCCACAAGTCTTGGAACCATTCTTTCTAAGTTTAAAGTGATGGTAATGGCTGCCATAAACGATGATTGCTACCATTGTAATGTGTGGTGGGAAAAAAAATGATGTATTTTGTTATACTCTCGCTGGTGTATCGTGTCTGTAGTAAGGACGTAGCTCACATCTGGATGACTAACACAATTATTTTGTGGTGGCGGCTTGGTATCAACAATAAGGCTTGAAATGAAAATTTTTCTTTTTTTATTATAAGAATTAAAAACATTTTTCCAAGTTATTTAAGTATATTTTAAAATAGTATGATTTATTTATAAAAAAATAAAAAAAAAGTTAAAAAAATACTGAAAAAACACTTTTTTTAAAACCAAAAGAAAAATCTAATTATGTTTAAAAAGCATTTATTCATGTATTTTTAACTAGACATATCCAGACTAATCACTATCAAAATGATATTTGAATAAAAGCAACCAACTCTGACAAGTTTGAGAAACTGAAAAAAAACCAAGATAGCTCAAAATAAGCTTTCAGATATATCCATAAGCAGGTGTCATGACAGGAAGCACAATCTCCATGATCTATTTCTATTATATAACAGAAAGAAACAACAAAAAAGAGACTAAAAACTAAACCTTACTTCCACAGGTTGATGATACCAAAAGCGATGGATTTCAAATTACCCCAAAAGCTTGATCTCTTGGTTGATGCTGCTCCCTCCACAATCATTTGCCTTTGGCCACTATAGAAACAGCAAAATCCAATTCAGCATTTAAGAAAATAAATAAGAAATTTTACATACGCAGCACACAATTCATGCAATTCTCATGTTCTTACGTATCTCGCACGAGAACATTTATATTTAGGGATGATTACATATAGAGCACAAAAAACATTGTTGTTTACAAATAGCACATAGGTCTTTTTTTTTTGAACTACCAAACCGATGTATTTACGCGCCCCCACGATGAAATCATTGTGAATTTGATAAAAATGAAAAAAAATGAGTTTGGGGTTTTATCATGACCTTCAATATTTGAGTGAGAATTTGAAAAATGGATAAAAGATGCTGCTTATTTGTAAATAGTAATGTTTTGGGTGCCGTACATGTAATCGCCGTGCTAACACCTTGGTGCATGCATGAAAATGTGTAACTCACTGCGAAAGATTTAGAGTTATTTATGTAAATATGAAAGTTTAGATGTGAGATATGTAAAATAGACAAGAATCATGCACTACGGAACCTTATATTGAAAAGTTCACATTATTCATTTAAGGGATAAAAGTACTAAAGGAAGACCAATCAAAGAGTGTACACGTAATATGACGAACTCTTTATAAGCTAAGCTTAATCTTAAAATTTTCAGCTTTGATAAACTGTTGACCTGATTGACTTAAGGGATAACACTTTGATGTCTAATTGACCAGCATCGCTAGATTCGTAAAGATCCTTTTCAATCTTAGTGGCCTGATCTGAGAATCACCACCAACAATAGCATGCATCAAGAAATCAGATGGCCTAAAATCAACTAATCCAATCTCCTAACGCCTTCAAAATATAATGCCCAAATTGTGAAAGGATGCTAAGCATTTTCATGGAGAATAGTCAAATTGATCATCCTGTCATGATTTGATCCCATGATCAACAAAAGAACAAAAGAACTAATGATTGACTGCTTGGTGGCTTAGGATCTAAAGTGTTGGTGGCCAACAACTGGATATTATTCAATGGCGAGCCCATGTTAAGGCGATGACGATTGTTGCAGAGGGCTGCCACTTGGAGGTCTTTTCATGGGCTAACAAATAGTAAGGCGTTTGATGATGAAGCTAAGGGGTTTATCTAATGATCAAAGCCGAGCCCATTGTTATGAAGTGTTGTCGGTTGAAGATGACATTGGCTTAGATCTGACAAGGAGGTTTACTGTAGAGAAGGCAACTGAAGGAGAGGTCAACGACGCCAGGTTGATGTTGGTGGCAAGCTACCGAATTAGAAGTTTTGTGGCTAGATATTAATAATAGGGAGGTGAGCAATATACTAAAAAAAATTAATAGGGTTAGAAATAATAATATTATAATAACATTACTTTATATTCCCTGGACTTCAGAGTTTATTATTCATGTGATTCACTTGGGTTTTTCTATGGAGTTCCAATTTATTGGAAACAATAGATAAGGGTTGAGGAAAGAGGGGAGACGAGAGATAAAAGAAGACAAAAATTCATATTCCATAACTATATTTGAACTAACAAAACTAATACATCTCTATGCAATAGTGGGCTTAGGAAGGTCTTACCAAAGTATGTGAATTACTTAATTGCTTTTATTTATTTTAAATTTATTCATTATTGCTCTCGGTGTTGTGAAAGCATGATTATTAGTAAATGTCCAAAATGCCAAGCTAATTATATAATGATGATGGAGGACACAAATGATCAAGTGATTAACCTATTTAAAAGTTTAATAATCAAAAAATAAAAAAATGTTTCCATTTTTACTTATAAAATAATCATAGAAGATTGCGAAAATACAAAATTTTAAGAGAACGGCAAGGATCACAAAGGTAGGAAGTTATTGTGAAGCTTCTTAAAGCCATCCAAAAGGAAGAAATATTTGACTACTAGAAAAGCTATACAACAGAAATTGCATCAAGTGGAAAGAGCTTTGCCACCCAGAAAAAAAAAAATCAAAGTTACATTAGCCCAGATATGCTTAATAGAGAAAACATTTCTACAAAGCCAAATCAGCGCAGGTGCTGCACCTAAGTTATAAACCTAGAAATTTGTAGAAACAGATTTGATCACTGAGGGGAGCCCTAATCTAGTAAGGATCAATGTAATAGAATACTCTTTAAATTCATTAATCTATAAGGCACTTAAAATTAGACATCAAAATGAGCCTCTAGTATTTTTTAAAAAGGCTCCATCATCACTTCCAAATTTTTACAAAGAAAGGCCAGGTATGAAGTGAAAATTAAAAAAAAATGAATGACTTAAATAGAGGAAACAATTCTACAAAGCCAAATCAACGCAAGTGCTGCACCTAAGTTAAGAAGCTAGACATTTGTAGGAGCAGATTTGATCAAAGGGGAGCTCTAATCAAATAGGATCCTTCTATAGGATACTGATTAAATTCATTAATTTATAAGGCACTCATAAAATTAGACATCATAATGAGGATACTAACCTAATAGTATACTCTTTAAATTCATTACTTTATAAGGCACTCATAAAATTAGACATCAACATGAGGATACTAATCTACTAGGATACTCTTTAAATTCATTAATTTATAAGGCACTCATAACATTAGACATCAAAATGAGCCTCTAGTATTTTCAAAAAGTTTCCATAGTCAATCCCAATTCTTTTACAGGGGAGCTCTAATCTAATAGGATACTCGTTAAATTCATTAATTAATAAGGCACTCATAAAATTAGACATCAAAATGAGCCTCTAGAATTTTCTAAAAGGTTCCACCCGATCTCAAATTTTTACAAAGAAATGCTGACAATTAGCAAAATGAAGGACATAAATAGAAATCGCCAAGTCAAAACCTAAAGGGTTGTACAAGCATAGAGATTCAAGGCTAAATTTAAAGAAATATTACAACTTTCAAATTAAAAATGAGAAAGAAAAATTAAACCAACGCTCACAAAAAGTAGAGGTGTCTACAAAAAAGGGAAATAAGAAAATTTAAGGAACTACCCTAAAAAAATGAGAAGTCCAATAAAAGTGGAGGAAATAATGAAAAATCGAATAAATTCTCTATAATTTACTCCACAAAACCCACCCTCTCATAACAACTGCTATCAAAAGAGTATAATTCTTAAGAATATTCTTTATGTATTTTCCCTTTCATTTAAATAAACTGTGATAGGAATTTACAAAATAATTTATCTTATTAAATACCTTATTATAAATGATTGGATGGATTTTTCTTACTTGATTTCCTCAGTACTAATAATTTTTGGCTATAAATATCCCTTCGTATTTGCTACTTGGATCGACCAATGATGTGAAGTTTTTTCTTCAACTCGTCCCATATTCATTACAAGCCAAGTGCTACCAGAGCAAGAAAATAGAAGCTTTATTATTTCGGCAGAAAATTGCATCCATCCAAAGATAATTCAAGACTTCACACTATTGTTTGTTCTCAGAACTAGTGTCAAATAGTACAACAAATTCACTTTTTATGCTAAAATATAAATAAAATAAAGATGGACACAAACATATAGCTCTAAAGCTTCTAGGATTAGCAATCTTAGCACTCTAAGAGAATCAATTATATAAGCTAGGTTCTAAGTTTCATCCAACACATCACCTTCAATCTTTTTGGCGAACAACATTATAGTGTTTCTTTGATTATAAAGCATCTTTGAATGAGAGTAACCAAACTCCACCAAAAAACTTGTATTTGGATTACATTTATCGAGGACCATTGATACCGGAGTTAACCCAAACCATGACAGGAAAACCAAATATTGTTATTGCAAAGTCAATTAGGAGGTTACAATTGGCACACTAAAAGGGAAAAAAAAAACAACGGAAACCAACAAACACAACTAAAATGTATCCCAAGTGTGGTGGACGTCGGCGAGGTCCGTTGGAATAGATAGGTTGGGGTGTTGGAAGGTGGTGGACTCAGCATGTAAGGCTTCCTAGAAGGTGGATGAGTTGTGATAAGCCTTGTAGGGGATTGGAAAAGCAACAAGGCAGCACGGGGGATGGATTAAAATGGTTGTGGCAGTGAGGGAGGCGAATTCTACAAGGTTACAACAAATGGGAAGGGGTAGGGCACAAGTTCTGAAGGCGGTGGCACGTTGGAAGGGAAGGCATGGTGGCGTGGAAGACAGAAAGAGGCAGGGACATCAACTCCTTGCTGACTGGATGGCCACAGCAAGCAGAAAAGCGGCTGGTGTCGGCAAGAAGATAGAAAACTATAGAAAGAAATAGCAGGACAACTGTTTCGAGAGGGTGCAGTAGGGACAGAGCGGCCGAAAACGATGTGGGAGGATGTGGAAGGAGATAAGGGAAGATAATCACCACTTCAGAAAAGAGATACAACCAGAGTACCACCAAATACCTTAGAAACCATTAAGGGAGAAGAACGAACACCGACGCCTGTCCTAAACAAAAAACACAAAAAAATGACTTCCAAACCCTAATACAACACATATAACAAAAAGGGCTAAAAAAGAATAAAAGATAATAAGAAATAAAGCATAAGAAAGGAAAACGAGATTTTTTCGGCCTATCTCTAGCGATAGATATAGTACTGTAGCTCGTACAGTACCACGGTATTTTTTTTATTAGCTCCCGCGTCCATAGCCTTTTTTTGTGGATTCCAAATTAATGCAGGGGAGGAATAGAAGACAAATCGCCACAATAAGATCCTCAAGCAAAGCAAAAAAAAAAAAAAGTGATGCAAATAGGTTACGACATCATTGGGAAAGGTTTTAAGATGAGATATTATCTATAAAGAATGTAGTTATGTCAAAGATTTTGCCTTCAAAATAAAAAATTACAAATATAACTAAAAAAATCAGATAAACAATAACCCAAGTGCTTATCTATGCGAAGTAAGGAATAAGCGAAGTAAGGAATAATTTTGGAGAGCAAAATATGATAATCCTCAAATGAAATATTAAAATGTAGTAGGAAAAAAAATATATTTTCAAAATAAAAACTATCAAAAATAAAGTGACCAAATGACACAAAAGTAATGATTCAAGTTTAGACTAGCAAATAGAAACCTAAATTGATATACCGTAATGTAAATCAAATCTTCACTAACATCAATTTCATCTTCTTCATCCCCTAGACTCTCTTCCTCATTACTAGAACATAGTCCTCCATTTAATAATATAGTTATGCATGGTTTAAAAGTACTTTGCGCCATGGAGAGCATAGGCCTAAGCACTTAGTGCCTTACACAAAGAAACTTGACTAGACGGCATTTCAGTGATGTTACTTGCATGACAGGTATTTGGTCTGCTATAACCTCATTTTTTCCTGTCCAACCGTCTAAGCAAACACACAAATCACCTTTGATAAGACTGAACCTTACATAAACCCCATTCCTTCCAACTCGGATAAGCTAAAACATGACACAAGATATTTGGTAAAATTAATCCCCAAGAATTGCATATTGTACTTGCAAAAAAAGTTACAATAAATGAACTACTTCGCAAGTTTGCTCTATCCAGTTGCAATACTCATGTAGTTTCATTTAAATGATTGTTTGATATCGCAATGAACATAATGCAGAACCAAGGCTAAGTTTTCGCTTCCTACCAATCTGGACTCCAACTCCCATAGCGTGGGGAAGTCAATAGGGATATAATCTTCGAACCAGATGTTATCACCAATATGCTCAATACAAAATGCAAAATCAAAGATCATTCCTTTGTTCTCCATGAGGAACAGAAAAAGACTAGGACTCATATGTTTCAAAAGTATGTTGACAAAGTGCTAACTGGGAAGAAAAGGTGGAGAGATCAAATGGATCGATCTCAAAAACTATAAGAGATATGTTACCAATTAGTGCCAAAATTAAAAAACTAAGCAAAATTTAATATGAGTATTATAAGTCCTAAAAGGGCAATATATGGAAGAAAATGATCCACTGTGAAACTAAATTATAACATTTACCAAACAAAACCATAAAGCTAGGAAAAGAATCTGATGAAAATGCCGCATCAAATGATGGTAATAACAAAATTTGTGGAAAATACAACAAAAACATGCTAGTAACACAACAAAATACTCCAGCATCTTAACCAAACACTAAAAATGGCTTCAGTAGATTGAAATCAAGCTTACTGATAAAGTTCTTCTGATCTAAAGGCTTCTTCATGTAAGTTGGAAGCAGAAGCTGCATCTTTTCCACAAGCTTCTATCTCTTCAGTTGAAGTGTGCAAAACACTGGTTTTACTTTCAAATTTAGCAGACACTTGATGTCCCACCTAAGAATGTTGCAAAATTATCATTCAGAAACTCAAGAAATGTGTGCGGGAAAAGCTGGTTGTAGTAAGTGTGCAGATGTCTGCAAGAAAGCAGGTAGTCAGTGTGCAAAGAGGGCACTCAAATGTTGAGGTTAACCATGTAAATTAAAAAATATAAGGGACCTCTTCAGAAGTAAAAGAGAAGTATGAAGTCTAACATTTAATGCTTCGGCATCTGACATTCCCGAAGCATGGGTTTGTGGTTTCACTGTCGCTGGTGAAGTAAAAGCAGACAATTTGTCAAAATCCAAACCCTTATCTTCTTTAGTAACCCTGGAAGGAGTAGACATTTTAATAGCATCTATTTTAATCTGACTATCAAGATGGGCCTCAATACTCAAACTGGAAGTTTCAGCGCCTTCCTTGGTTTTATTACTTGAGTTCTCCATCCTAAATTTGGTAGTATCACCTTCAAACTCTTTAAAGGAAGTTTCCTTAGCATCAGATAAAAAAAAAGGTTCTCTCGTGGACGAAACATCATCACACTTTACATTTTCCACCCAAACTTTAATTCCCTTTTGAGTTTCTAGAGATGCGCTCTTATGATTATGTTCCAATGCTTGAATAATCTCTCGTACTACATAATATGATCCACCAACTTGCTTTTGAGTACAGGAAACTGTTGGGAATTTCCCACCGTTCAAAGCTCTATATCTGCATAAAAAACCCAATTGATCATTCAATTGGAAGAGCAATTTCTTAAAACATTGTAAGCCAAAACAAATTGGAACTCCTAGCTTTGAAAGATCATACTGACTTACAACTTAGAAGATCCAAACATTGTAATAGAGCTTTGATATACCAGCTTAATATTTTAATAAGAGATGATAACATAATGTAAGGGCTGAATATTAAAGTTGTAAGACAAAACTTAAGAAACCAGTTAATGTTAAATAACTCAACAATTTCCTTCAAGTTAATTTTGTAACACCCAAAATTTGGAAAATTAGGTAAACTTCTACAAATTTTGAGAATACCCCAAATTTCACATCCCCCAAAATTCAATCAAATTATGTTTATAAAATTCTACGTATCCAATTGATCAAATCAATATATAACACTATGCATGAATTGCCAGTGGATAGAGAAATAAAATTTGAAAGTTTTAAATTTAATTGACCTAATTAAACCTTCATTATTTTATTAATCCTGCCAATGCACTGTAGCCAACAGACCTTTGTGCACCTTCTCGCGTGTGCATTGACTTGATTTAATCGAGTGGCTAATAAGAAAGGAGAGGCGAGATAAATGTCGCAATTCCTCCCTCTCCTAGTCTCAGTTTCGCTCGGCATAAAGGATCTTGCAATCTTTACAACAATGCTGAAGCGAACAGACAGGTCGAGCAGCCACCTAGAAGCCACAACTCACCACAGTGAGCCTCGGAGCAAAAAACGAAAGGTATGAATTCCTCTTTCACGCTATTCTAAACACGTCTTTCCTTCCTCACTTCCGTTTTGATGTTTGACTTGATTTTGTTACTTTTTTTGTTTTCAATCACTGTAGCAGGCGTCAAAGTGTCAGAAGTGTCGAACTTATTTTGCAAACTTCCTTAAGGGCTATTAGTATGATTTCAACGAGGAGAAAGGAAGATGAGAGGAGAAGTTTAAGAGGATCAGAGAAAGATTGGGTTATATAGAGAAGCTCGTTTGAGATATGTAATGGCATTTAAAGCATGTTTTGGGTTAATGCAAGTTTTAAGCAAATTTTCATGAAGCCCTAAGTTGCCTAAAAATTTTAGGTTGTTCACACGAGACGGCGAGCTCAAGACGAGCGTGAGAAAACTCATCATAATACTGCTCCATCAAATCAAGTGAAATAATCTAGTGTCAAATTAAAAAAAAAAAATTGTTAATAGATTTTCATATGATTTCACATTTGACATTGATGCATTTAGAAATTCTTGCATATTGGGAACGAATACCTGCATTAAATGTATGAATGCAAACTAATTTATTCTTCTAATAGATATAATGTTATTATGCTATAAGCATGCTATGAGAAATATGATTGTTTATGATATAAATTACCTGCAGGTTTTTATTTGTAATGATTTATACATGCAATATATGAAATATCTCTGAATATTTGCTACATGTATTATACTTTAAGAAATATAACAATTGATGTTATAGGTAGACTATTACATGAGTGTTTGCAAGTACGATATGCAAGGATGTAGTATTCTCAACTCATGATGTTCAGGAGGCAACGAATCTCTGGGAACCATTGTGATGAAATAGTGACAGAACGTAGAGAACAATTGGTATCAGAGGGAGCTATTGATAACTGATGTGTTGAGAGGGTTAAATCTTTATCAATACTTAATATGACCTTTAGAGTAGGATGATGACCCATGATGACAGGATATGAAAATAACTAAAGCCAATACATTTATAGATGAAATTGTTATGAAATCACATTGCTGTGATGTTATGATTCCATTGCTATAATGACATTGTTATAATCGCAAATATGTTTATGATTATATACTTATGTTTATACATGAACGAAATAACATGTTTACATTATAGTTTTGATTTCTATATCATTTGCTTTATTTTCATTCCAACATGTTGTGACTTGTGCATAGACATGTATAGTTTCATATGAGCATGCATGTTTTTTCTTTTCAATATATAAAATTTTATTTTAACCTTGATTATTTCATCGAGCCCGTTGTTGCCTTTAAAAAAGAGCAGAGAGTATCGAGGTGAGTAACTAGGTGTGATTTTTGTAGTTTTTTATCTGTATAGTTTAAGGAGCATGTACAGTTTTTAAGAAAGTAATTTTATGCATATTGGATTTAGCAGCTCTATATAACTTTTATGTTTTGATGATATGATTTTCCACACTTTTGAATATTAATATGAATGAATTATGAAATGCAAAGTATCACGTATGCTTGCGACAATTTTGTTAGACTGATTCATCACCAACTAAGTCTTGATTCTAACGAGTGTTCGTGAGAAATTAGCATGACTGAATTGTCCACCTCTGTCACAACTTATCCGACAATTAAAAGGGGGTCAGTTAAGGTATAACAAAAAGTGGTAGTAGAACATGATTATTGGATGAAGAGAATGATGGAAACGTGTTGGACTTAGAAGAAGTAAGAATGAGATAAAAAATTAATTGATTAATATAGAGCAATAGGTTGACGAATCTAAGGCGAGTAACCCATACGACTAAAAATAACATGCATGCACGATATAATTAGTATATGAAAAATTGCATTTAAATAATAATTGTTGTCAATATGGATAAATGTTTGAAGAAAAATTAGAAAGTAATGAGGGCTAGTCTCTTAGACCAAAGTAGAAAGCCAAAAATAAGATCTGAAAATGTCGAGCAGAAATGATAATAAGAATAGAGCAAATGAGCTATAGGGCATCGTTTAATTGATATCACAAGTGATTAACAAAATAACTGTCATTGAAAGATCCTCCACTAATATATGACCAAGAAATAACCATGGGGTAGAAGTTAATAGACATTTAAACATCTTTCAGTTTTTTAAGCTAATTGCATTCAAGGGTAGCAGTAACCCTATAATTGCTTAAGATTGACTACTGAAGATAGAAAAAATTTTGGATGGTACGATTTATCCGGAAAATAGAAAAGTGGTACTAGCCACTTTTATACTAGAAGGCAAAACAGAGAAGTAATGGCAGGCATAACATAGAGAAATCTCAACATACACCTCTTCCACAGATTTAATGGGATGAATTTGTTAATATTTAAAGATTGGTTTATTCTGCCTTAACGATAGATTAGCATTACAAGACAATTCTTCAATCTGCATCATGTGTCAAGATCCGTTATGCAATATGAGACAAAATTCACTTCTCTGTCCAGATATGCACCTCACTATGTCAGTATCAAGGCGGAAAAATGTCAAAGATTAGTTTATTTTGCTTTAAGCTAGATTAGCACTACAATACATTCTTCAATCTGATTCAAGGGTCTAGATTTGTTATACAATATGAGTCAAAATGCACTTCTATTTCAAAATATACACCTCACTATATCAGTACCAAGAAGAAAAAAATGTCTTAGAATTATACGTGGACTAAGAGAACAGTTGAAGTTGGCTTTAACATCATTTGAAATCAATGATTTATTCGTGCTAGTTGAAAAAGCTAGAAGAATTGAAAATGAGTTGAACTTTTCCAATCATGACAACCTAAAAAAGGCAAGCAAAAAAGATTTTAGTAAGGGAGACTACTTCTAAAGCAAGAAAATTAAATTAGAAGATAAGCAGAAACAACTAAAGAAAATTAAATTAGAAGGTAAGCAGAAACAACTACTGTCAGAAAAACCAATTTATGAAAAGTGTGGGAAAAGACATCTTTGGCAGTGTTTGTTGGATTCAAGTAAATGCTACCAATGTCGAGAGCCAAGACATTTTCAAATGAACTTTTTGCAGGAAAAGAAAGGAAACAAAACACCATTGACAATTCAATAACAGGGATAGCCCAAAAAAGTTTTGGAAGAAAGCCAGTCTAGTAAATCTCAATTTTTAGGAAAGCCTTCAATGCAAGCAAATGACGAAACTTCAGAGCGCATAACTAAGCAACCAATAAAAGCCCAAGTTTTTGCAATTACATCTCAGAAAGCAAAAGAATATGAAGAAGTGATGACAGATGTACTTCTGATTCAAGATCAACCTAACATGACTTTATTTGATTTAGGTACATCAGATTCTTTTATTTCTGATAAGCAGAAGCAACTGCAGTCAGAAAAACAAATTCATGAAAAATGTGGGAAAAGACATCTTGGGTCGTGTTTATTGGGTTTAAGAAAATGCTACAAATGTTGAGAGCCAAGGCATATTCAAATGAACTGTTCACAGGAAAAGAAAAGAGACAGAACTATTCAAGGACAGGGATAGCCTAGAAAATTTTTGGAAGATAGTTCAACAAATCTCAATTTTTGGGAAAGCCTTAAGTGCAAGCAAATGTGAAAGTTGAAGAAGCAGTAATAGATATACTTCTGATTCAAGATCAACCTGACTTGATTTTATTCGATTCAGATGCATCACACTTCTATTTATGATAAATTTGTTGTCGGTTTACGTGTTGATATTATACAATCTACCCTTGCCTTCTTTATAGTGATGCCTTCAGGAAGTGGTTTATGCAAATAGAAAAAGTATCATGCACGTTAATATTTATGATAAGCTGTAAGCAGAGTTAATTATATTATTCCAATTCAGACCTTTAATGTCATATTGAAGATGGATTAGTTGGCAAATCAATTTGCTACCATTGAATGATAGAAAAAATATGTGAAATTTAGATTGTCGGGCGAAAAGCTTTTTTATTTTTATGCGATTGAAATGCACAATATTATCTGATAAGTGCAGTGAAAGCTGAAAAATACTTGCAAAGTTGTGAACTGATATTTTTAGATAAATTAGAAGTGTTGAATAAAGATGTGCAGGAATTGAAAAACATTCCAGCTGTTGCTAAATTTTTTTATGTATTTTCTAAAGAATTGTTGGGAGCTACCACCAAAACGTGAAGTTGAGTTTAGTATTGCAGGAATTGAAAAACATTCCAGTTGTGCTAAATTTTTTTATGTATTTTTTGAAGAATTGTCGGGAGCTACCACCAAAACGTGAAGTTGAGTTTAGTATTGATATACAATTATGACCATTTGCAAATTTCAAGTCTTTGCACAATATGGCTCCGAAGGAATTGCAAGAATTGAAATGTCAATTGCAGAAATTGATAGTTAAGGGTTTTATTAGACCAAACAATTAACATTGGAGTGCTCCAGTATTGTTTGTCAGAAAGAAATACAGATCAATGTGGTTGTGCATCGATTATAAAGAGTTGAACAAAATGACAATGAAGAACAACTATCATTTGCTCAGAATTGATGATCTATTTAATCATTTATAAGGTGTTACTGTATTTTTTCAAATTGATTTGAGATTGAGATATTATTAGATCAAAGTCAAGGAGACAAATATAACTGAGACAGCTTTTGGGACTTGGTATAGTCATTACTAATTCTAAGTATGCTTTTTGGCTTAACCAGTTCTCTTGATGTATTTATGACCTGATGAATCAAATCTTCAAGGCCAATGTGGATCAGTTTGTCATTTTTATTGATGATATTCTAATATATTAAAAAAATGACGATGATCATGCTAAACATCTGAGGATTGTAGTTGAGCTGTTGAGGCATAATCAATTAAACGTAAAATTGTTGAAATGTGAATTTTAGTTGTGAAGCATTGCATTTTTGGGGCATATTATCAGCAGTCATAGAATCTCAGTAGATCCTCAAAAGGTAAAGGCAATTGTG
Organism: Phalaenopsis aphrodite; assembly: GCA_003013225.1. Classification (NCBI taxonomy): domain Eukaryota; kingdom Viridiplantae; phylum Streptophyta; class Magnoliopsida; order Asparagales; family Orchidaceae; genus Phalaenopsis; species Phalaenopsis aphrodite. Next base: position 134,493 of record NEWO01000871.1, read on the forward strand.
GAATGACCTACTGCAAAGCATGTTATTGAGGTACACGGTTTTCTTGGTTTGGCTGGTTATCATGAAGGTCCGTAAAAGAGAGTAGATATTTTAAATTTGATTTATGTTAAGAAAGGCAGAGGTTGACCTAAAAGGACTTGGGCTAATTGTATAAAAATGATATTAATGTTTTTGAATTAAATGAAAATATAACACTCAATAGGATGCAATGAAGAAAAAGGATTCATGTAGCCAACCTCACTTAGTGAGACAAAGACTTGTTGTTATTGTTGCAATGTCATCCACTAAGCTGTATTTTTGAATCAAGTTCAAATTGTACGTCCGTTTAAAATTCAAGTTATGTTGAGTCATCGTTGTCTTGGTCATACAAATTTTGCATACATGAAAAAAATATTTTCATATTTATTTAACATTGTCATTGTCGGTCCCAAGCTAGGATGTGAAAAGTAGAGAGTTGCGTTAGGTAGTCGGCAGCCAACGTAAAACTTGTCGAAAAAAATCATGACATAAATCCTTTTGATCTTTGTGTAAGTGCTAAGACGTCCCCTGGAAGCGACGCGCTATATAGCCTGAATACAGCGAAAAGTGTGCAAGGGTCGCTACACCGACGCCCAAGTGCAGTGTCAAATAAGCAAGAGTTCCCACATTATAGAAGGATGCGGGTAAAGAAGTTAATCTATAAAACTTATGAAATTAATATTAAGATAGGATCTTGGAATATAGGTCCTCTCAATGGTAAATTAATGAAATTAGTTGATATTATGATTTATAGAAAGATTAATATCTTATGTATTCAAGAAACTAAATGGGTTCGAGAAAAATCAAAGGAGATTGATAACATAGGTTTTAAATTTTGGTATTCTGGTAAGAGTCGCACTAGAAATGGTGTAGGTGTAATTATAGATAATAGTTTGAAAGATAATGTTGTCAAAATTATTAGAGTTGGAGATAGAATTATAGCCCATAAAATTATTATTGATACTAAAATTTTTAATATTATAAGTGTTTATGCTCCTCAAGTAGGTTTAGATATGGGGTCTAAAGATAAATTCTGGAATGACTTAGAAGACTTAATACAAATGATACCTCTTGAAGAAAAAAATTTTATTGAAGGAGATTTAAATGGACATATAGGTAGAGTGGTAGAAGATTTTAGAAATATTCATGGTGGCTACGACTTTGGAGTGACTAATGAAAAAGATAGCTATTTTAGATTTTGCTGTAACGTATGATTTTGTTATTACTAATAGTTTATTCAAGAAAAGAGATGAACATCTTATTACTTATAAGAATGGATCTAATATAACACGAATTGATTATTTTCTTATGAGAAGAAGAGATCGTCGAGATTTTAAAGATTGTAAGGTCATTCCAAGTGAGAATTTAAGTACCCAACATTGTTTATTAGTTCTAGATTTTAAGATGACGAGTTGTTAAATAAAGAATACTAGCACTCATCATCGTCGAATTAAACGGGGGAATCGAAAATAAAAATAAAATTTTTGGTTAAGACGTATTACAAAGATTTCTCATAATCAATTTAGATATATGTCAGACAAGTCTACTATGAAAGTTATACATTTATTAAGAAGTTTGATGGAGAAGTTCAGAGATAATAAGGAGAATCTGTATTTGATTTTTATTGATTTAGAAAAAGCTTACGATAAGGTTCCAAGAGATATCCTTTAGAGAGTTCTTGAGAAGAAAGGTGTTGATATGACTTATATTCAAGTCAATAAAGATATGTATACTAGAGTTGTTACTTGTGTTCGAGCCAAAGGAGGATTGACCAAATATTTTCCTATTTATGTTGGATAATATCAGGGATCGACTTTAAGCCCATATCTTTTTGCTTTAGTTATGGATGGACTTACTGGACATTTACAGGAGGATGTACCCTGGTGTATGTTTTTTGTTGATGATATCCTTATTGTGGATAAGACGAGAGAAATAACCCAGAAAAACTTGAATTATGGAGGCCTACATTGGAGTCTAAAGGCCTTCATTTGAGTAGAACTAAAACTGAATACATGGAATGTAAAATTGGTGGTAGTAGCTCTAGTGGCATAAATGTAACATTGGGTGATCAAATTATTAAAAGGTGTGAACGATTTAGATATCTCAGGTCTGTTGTTCAAAGCAATAGTGATATAGATTAGGATGTTAATAGTAGAATTCAAGTTGGTTGGTTGAAGTGGAGGAATGCTTCGGGCCTTTTTGTGTGATAGAAAAATATCGCTTAGACTGAAAGGAAAATTTTATAAGACGGTGGTGAGACCTGCAATGCTTTATGAAGCTGAATGTTGGCCTTTAAAAGAGAAGCATAATACTAAGTTAAGTGTTGCCGAGATGAGAAGATTAGGTGGATGAGTGGCTTTACACTTAGAGACAAAATGCAAAATGAATATATCTGTGATAGGGTTGATGTGGCTCTTGTGAAGGATAAAATTAGATAAAGTCGTCTTAGATGGTTTGGTCACATTAAACGTTGACCATCTGATGATCTGATTAGGAGAGTAAATGTTTTAGATTCGACTTATGTTAAGAAAGGCAGAGGTAAACCTAGGAAAACTTGGGCTTATTGTATAAAAAATAATCTTAATTTATTAGAACTAAATGAAAATATGACACTAAATAGGATGCAATGGAGTAAAAGGATTCATGTAGCCGACCCCACGTAGTGGGATTAAGGCTTTGTTGTTGTTGTTGTTGTTGTATTTATTACTAAAAAATTTAATTTTTATCAATGTGAAAATTGTCAATTTATAAAACATGTCAGACATGAATATTTCAAATTGCAATACAAGACTTTACATCCTTTTTTGGTAATTCAAATTGATACCTAGGGACCCTCACAAGTAAATAATAAAAATATGACACAGTAGTTTGTATCATTCATAGATGATCGCATGAGAACAAAATAAACATTCCTTATGAAATAAACATCTTAAACTGCCATATTTCAATATTTTCATTTCATAATTCTCACCCAAAATTCAAATTCTTCAAACTGATAATGTTAATAAATTCTTTTATGCCATTTATAGTACTTGTCTTTCCAAGCATGGTATCATCCAATAAGTTCTTATATAGGTGGCATGTGCAATTATGTTATTTGATCACATGCTTCTTGTATAGGTGGCACGTGCAATTATGTTATTTGATCACATGCTTAAACATTGAGAGAGGGGGGTGGGGAGATCCATTCTCACAACCACATATCTCATCAATAGGATGCCAAGTTGAGTCATTTTTCTTTAACTGAACCAAATCATATCCCTGAAAAAGCTCCACTTGCCTCTACTTGACCTCAACCAGCTCCATTTGAAGAACCAAATGCTATCACAAAGACAACCCCAAGTGCCTCTACACCTAAACATAACACCAATGAAAAAGAATTTCATGTTTATACCAAAAGGATATAGAGCCATTATGTAGAGAACATTATGCAGTTTTGGGACTGTTAAGAGCCTGAACCAAGTCCTCCTAATAATCATAATGGTACAGATACCTCAACTCATGACTGTCTTACACCGATGGTTGATGGCTTTAATCAACCAATTGCACACAGGAAAGGTATCTAAGAGTGCACTGGTCATCCAATTGAAAGATATGTAGCCTATGGGAAGTTGCTACCTTCTTTTGTGACAAACCTTGATAATGTGCAGGTTCTCAACTCTATCCAAGTGCCTTTAGAGGTTTCAACATGGAAACAAGCAGTTGAGAAAGAATTTTGGGCTCCAAAAAAGAATAACACATAGACACTTACAGAGTTGACACATGAAAAAAATCATTGGGGCTGCAAATGGATATTCAAGATCAAATACAAAGGAGATGGAAGTGTATGGAGATTCAAAGTCAAACTGGTTGCTAAGGGCTTCACACAGTCATATGGAAAAAAAGATTTGCACGGGTTGCCAAACTTAATATAATTCGTGTTTTTACTCCCTTGCAGTAAATAAAGATAGGACTTTATATCAATTTGATGTCAAAATGCCTTCTTGAACAGTGACCTTGATGAAAAAATCAAAATGACCATACCGATCTTGAAAAATAGGTCAAACAACAGGTTAGTTCGCAGGTTGAAAAAATTCTTATGACTTTTAAGCAATCTTCTCATACTTGGTTTGGAAAGTTTGTTAAAACACTTGTTACAAAAGGACATCATCAATGTCAAGCTGATTTTACTCTGTTTGTTAAATCTAATTTTAGAGCCAAATTTCTATTCTCATAATATATGTAGATATTATCTTGGCAGGTGATAATTCAGAAGAAATTATCAGACTAAAAAGGATGCTTGCAACATAATTTGAGATCAATGACCTCCATAATCTCTAATATTTTATGGGAATGGTGGCCCAGTCTAAGGAGGAAATTGTCATATCTCAAAGGAAGTGGCATCTTAGACTTGTTAAATGAAACTGGCATGCTTGGGTGTAAACATCTTGACACACCTACGGATTCCAACAAAAGGCTACATAGAAATGAAGAAAGCAGTCAAGTCGACAAAGGAGATATCAACTACTTGTAGGCAAACCACTTTACTTATCGAATGATCCAAACAAGTAGGTGTGTCAGCAAATCAAAGACTTGTGGGCAAATTGGCAACCCTAATATTGCATACTAAGTCAGTGTAGTAAGCCAACATATGAATAACCAAATGAGGGTCATTTGGGAGCAGTGAATAGAATTATGAGATGCTTGAATATGACCACTGAATATGATTTATTCTTTAAGAGATTTAAAAATCATGACGTTGAAATATACACAAATGCGAACTGGACAGGAGAGGTAAATGATAGTAAATTAACCACTAGATATTGTTTGAATGTATGAGGTAATCTCGTCACATAGAGAAAAAACAAAAGTTGACTCTCGAAGAAGTGCATACTTTGAATATCATGCTATTGCATTAGAAATATGTGGAGAAAAAGCAAAAGTTGACTCTCAGAGAAGTGCATACTTTGAATATCATGCTATTGCATTAGAAATATGTGAGGGAATGTGAATTGAAAGACTATCAAGAGAACTTAAGGTTGAAATTAAAGACACAATTAAGATGTTTAGTGATAACCAAGCAACTATTTGTATAACCAAAAAACTCATGCATCACGAAAAAAAAACAAATCAAGATTGACTGACACTTCAATGAAATTGTTCAGCTCAGCAATGTTACCACACCAATCCAGACTATTGATATTCTTACCAAAGCACTACCAAGGGTCAATCATGATTAATTAAAGTCTAAACTTGATTAATACAACCTAGCTTGAAAGGAAGTACTAGAAAGTGTCAAATCGCATTAGGAAAGAATCCTCATATTATATTTCACTTATTATATTTTCGTTATTAGATATTTCCATTTTCTTTTTTTTAAGGGATTCCAATTTTGGTTCCTTTCGGGCCTGTCTGGGATCAGTTTCTATTTTCTATTTTTGTTTTTATTTCTAGTCTTTTGTTTTTGTTTTATTTTTTGTTTTCTGTTTTTAAAAATTGTGTTTGGTATTGTTACGAATTATATGTTTCTAAAAATAAAAATAACAAAACATGTTTGGTTAGGGATTTTTTATTTTTATTTAAAAAAAAACTATACTTTTTATAAAATGTTTTGGTCCATGAGCGCTCCGGTTTTAAGCTCTGTCACCCATGACGTATACGACGTCTTCCTTGCTCCACCTGGCATAAAGCATTACTTGTGGTCGGGCGAGCGACAACGGACGACTACGGAAGATAGACGGTCGGCTATGGTGGGAGGCGGCCGTCTACATTGGGTGGAGTGGGCGGCGGGCAACCAACGGTTTTGGCCAGCAGGGCCGGTGGACGGAGGCCGACAACGGGCAGCGAGCGACGGAGCCTCACAGAGGTAATGCTCCGAAAAACATGTTTTTAAAACAACAAAAACACAATTTTTGTATTTTTTAATGTTTTGAAAACAATCCTTATGTGTTTCAAAAACAAAATAAAAAAAAAAGAATAAACAAACATTATTTTTGGGTTTGTTTTTTGTTTTTTTGTTTTCAAAAATAAAAGATAAAAAACAGAGAGTGATCCCAAACAGTGTCTTCGTTATTATAAATATGTAGTAAGGTGTAATACATTGAAACTGGCGAGAAATAAAATTCTTTCCAAAGTTATACAATTTTACTTTTCAAAAAATGATAAAAGTGCTACTTTTATGTGATATTAAAGATTAGAGTGCTATGTGTGTAAATATGAAAGTTTAGGTGTGAGATATGCAAATACATAAAGATACTTCTATAAAATTTTGCCTACCTGGGTCAAGTAAATACACATGGTTTTAAACTAACACAAGCAGATTAAAAGCACGAGTGTAAAACTCTAGTTTAAACTAAAATATGAAAATCAAAAGCATGAGAGCATGGTTTATGCCAAAAATTAACTGAACCTTACTTCTCGACAAAAGCCAATACCATTGCACTCCTTTCCAGCTTGGTTTTTTTCTTTCGATTATGTTGTGGGGAAAAAGATTCAGAAGAAACTGCAGCAGAAGAACTCCAACACCATTGGTTACTTGATTGAAGTGCCACATTTGATACCTCCAAGAACTCTGCAAGGACGTTTTTTGATAATCATACAAATAAGTTTGCAGAGTTTACCCGAAAGAAATCATGATATCTAGTGTTCAGGAAAAACAAACATACTCCTTATAGAAAAAGGTATACAATAATAGCATTGCCTTTTGATTAGAAATAAATTTCCTCCTAAACGGAAAGATGGATGCTCAGCCACTGTATACTAAAAGCACCAAGCACCATCAAGGTGGTATGATTGCACAATGTCAACGGAAGGTGTACAAGGCAACCAAAGAATATAGTCCCACTGTACATAATTGAAAAATAAGTTGGTGTAAAAATATTTCACCTATAGACTTAAACTTTTGGGTTGAAAATAAACTAGAAAAATAGTGTATACCAAACTTTGATCTCCTTTTGAGTTAGACTCTCTAACATCTTCACAAAGCTAATGGTTCTGATCGGATAGAGTGATTCATGCGGTGTGGAGCTCCCTTGAGTCTTAACTAATTATATTACGGTCAAGCAATGTCCGATAGCCAGTGACCTCACACAAGCACCACATAATCGAATAATCCCTTGGTGCATACGCTTGATGATATTTAAAATATAGAATATTCTTTTGAGTTAAAATGTAGTTTGATATAGAGAACACTTCGTGATGGAAAATTTGTTTAGACACATGAAAATAGAGATATTAATCCAATTTCAAATTTAAAAAAAAAATGTAAAAACACCAAGAACTTGGACAGCATTCACCTATATGCCTTAGCTTTTGAATTGAAAATAGATTAGACTAAAAGTGTCTCTAACCCATCTTAGAGCACCCTCCCTAACATTAGGTGCCAATATAAAAACCACCCACGTAAAGTGAGGTGCTAGAAAAATAGCAATTTTGCTTAATATGCCTATTCAAATTATGAGCAATATTATTTAGGAGTATAACATTGCAACCATCACATTAATCCATGCAAGAGAAAATAATAAATTATATGATTTTGTTGCATTCCAAGATTATAAAACCTTTTTAAATAGACAATGTTAAAAACATTTTAAATTTTAAATAACTGAGAAATTAAATTACTCGTAGCATGTATGATCTAGGAATATCCCTACTCGTTCCTGTTATATCTTCATCTTCATCACCACCCATGCTCTAAATTACTGTCTAAAACTCTAACATTAACACTAGCTCTAACTTATTGCCTAATGTGAATTCGTATTTCCCCAACCGATTAATACACTATTCTCATCAGCCCATATTAAATTATCATAAAAAATGTAGCTTATGCAATTAAAGTATTAGAATTCAACTCCAAAATCATGACAATGCTCTCACCAAATTAACTAGTGTCTAATGGTAGAACACTGGAGCATGCAATAACCTAGTAATCACACCATCATAAGAGATGCAAGAGGACCCAAGGTTCGACTCACCTAGGTGCCTAGCCAAAGTTCAACTTGGCTTTAGAGACACTATTTTGACCAAATAGGCTAATATAAAATTTACAAAAGTTCCAACTTCATTTATTATTTGTCATTTCCACAAATAAATACTAGTAAGTAATATAAATAAGGACCTATATAATAAAGTGAGAAAATAATGAACCAAATCGAGATAAATGTTTACCTAGACAGTTAAGGACTTTATAGTTACAGATTGTAGAAATTCAATATACATCCTAGATTGCCGAAGAGCATTTTTTTTTTAATCAGCAGTGACTGTCGCCAGCTCTCCACAAATCCTGTGGCCATTCCAAGGCTATTTCGATGCAACGTCCAGCACAAAATAATTCCTAAAATGATTCTTGGTAGTTTTTCAATTCTCCAATAGTTATAAAACGCTGGCTTCCATTAAGGGTGATGGTGCCATATGCCCAAATCAAAGTGATCATGAGTTTCCATATGAGGAAAAATATCAATATATCATGATTTAATTCTAGGCTTTGCAGATTTAGAATCTTCTCTAATTTTTTGTTTTTTGTTCTTTTCCATTTCTTCCACAAGACAAGCAATGTGAATATTTGTTTTTATTAGCTCTATGAAGTGAGAAAAAGAAGACTCTTTCCCCTCTCTTGTTCACGTAAATCTTTCTACTTCATACTTTATTTTTCCCTATGGCATAAGAGTTGCTCCTCTGAAAGTCATCCCTCATTAGTTTTTAAGTTATTCTTGTTACAATCTGGCCCGAGGTTTGAAATTAATCACGGCGTATACGGACGGTCTGATGGTGGGAGTTAAATTTTCCATATTCATTTTCTACAACTTATATCTAACAAATGAAAGAATCACTAAAGAAATTAAATTAAAACAAAACAATTAAATTTAAATCATTACATGCTATCAACGTCTTATAAAAACGTTTTCTATTTTATTGCCCAGCTTTTTAATTAATTAATTAAACCTAAAAAGGTAGTGAATACTCACACTCTTAACTACAATAATATAAGAAAAAAATAATATGTATGTCAAGTAAGTTTTTAATAAATAAGTATAAAATATTTGATACTTTATGAATATGATCACTTACGATATTTAATGATATTCAATGTTTTTTACAATATCAATAACATACCTATATCATTCTCTGTCTATACAACTGTCATAAAAGCATCGTCTAAAAATTATATTTATTAAGATGCATCAATATCAATATTATTTTACAATTACATGCACGAGTACCTTAGTGTTCCTCTCTGACACCATAAAGGGGTGACCATTATAGTCAAAAATACACATGTAAACATACTATAACAACTTTATGTAATAACGATCATTTCATTCTCATTTGTATAGGAGTCAATATATTTACGCACGAATCAATATCTATGATAATTTAGACGATACTGAGTATGCATAACACTTTAACAATATGAACAAAATTCAATAGAACCATAAATCATGGGTATGCAGTGTTATAAATATAACAGTAACAGTGAGTGCATTTGATCGAGAAGAATCAAAATATTTTTATAGCATAAGAATATGAGCATTCACCTCAAAATCGTATGCCTTAACTTAAATCTTCAAACACACTTAATCTTGTCTCCAATAATATTTTGGAGGGTTATTAATATTTTCCTTTTAAAAAAAAATCAAATATCAACTTTCTCATAATTATTATACTCTAAAAAATCTAATTGTAAGAAAAATTTTCCTTAATAGAAATTCCTAAAAAAATAAAAAAAAATATTTAAAACTTTTTATGATTACTCAAAAAACAAAGTGAAAAATGACCCCATAAACAATTCCTTAAATGGCATTTTTTTGGGAATTTTGAGGGCTTTGCCCAAATTCATTCCACCATATAAAAATCAATATGAAAAATAAATGGGGCATTTGCATACATCCCACCCAATTTCTAAATATTATATCTAACACCTATACTTTATTCTTTACATTTATACCACCCAAAATTTTCATATCACATAAAAAATATATGTAAAAATGGAAGTTTAGGTGTTAGATATGTAAATACATAAGAACTAAGTGGTATGCATGTAAATCTTCCAAAATAAATATATGCCAATGAGAGCTAAGTTAAGAAAATTGCATTTGAAGATGAAGTAAACAAATGGGAAAAAAATGAAGATTTACATACATACAACTCAATTCCTATGTATTTACATATGTAACACCTAACTTTCCATTTTAACATATATGCAACCTTACATATGACTTGAAATGTATTTACATGGAACCCCAACTAATTAGAAGACTAGAAAATAAAGTTAAGGTTTCTCCGCGACTAATAGTCACTCAAAAACCCACACCATAGTCACTTTTTTTCTTTCAACCAAGAGCAGATTGATATGCAAAAAAGGTGTTTAACCAACTTCAAACAATTTCACCCTTGCATGAAATCAGCACTTGATCAACGGCTCAAAATGGTATAGTCGTGAATGCTTTTACTTCAAAATAGAAAATTTTCAACAGTGGTTATAGAATTTGGTGCATTTGATCACATGACAGGAGATATCTCCTTATCACACAAAATACAATCCCGTTATAAGAACTACATTCTAAGGATTACAGATGATTTTTGCCGCCAATTTCAAAAACATCACCGCAATCTCTTATCTTCCAGCAAAATTATTAAAAATATGAACTCCAGTACTAAATTTTTCCTTACTCGTGAGTTTGAAAATGCAATCTCAGAAGGACAAATGGCAATGCTAAATAAAATGTTGGACAAAGCTAGACTCTACTTCTTGAATTATGAAAAAAATCCTAAATTACATATTACACATACTCGGTGTATATCTCGCCTTAAAGAGAGCACTATAAAGCAATGAAAGCTTGCTTGCTTATCCAAAATTAAGAATCTCAAGAAATTATTGCCTATCTTATTTATTAATAAAAATAAGAAGTCGTTTTGATACGAGACAATGCCAACTATTAAAACTCACCCAAAACGAATATTATAGCCATTCTAAATCCTCTCAAACTTTTTCCTATCATTTATAGTAAAATGTGAAGATCATCTCATGTTTACCAATATCTCATAGGCAAGGTGGTTATATCTATTATCAGCGGTCATACAAACAATTACTTGAATTTCTTAATGAAGATAAATCTGAAATAGTCATATTGTTAAGAAATTCCATCACTAAATATAAACTCAATTTAAAGTTCTAGAAATTGAAATAGAAAAGATTACATTCATTCCATTCATGGTAACTATTTTTTTCAATAAGAGATTGTTAATCAAAATTCTTGTATTTATACCCCTCAATAGTATGAGATTGCCTAAGGAAAAATGGGCATCATTAGAAGCTACTAAATCCATTATGATCACTAGCAATGTTCCGAAATAAACTTGGGAAGGGATACTATTAACCATTGCAACCTCATTAACAATATGCCATTAAGAACCCTAAAATTCAAAATTGTAAGTACTCGTAAGAAATTACCCCACAAATAATCTCATCTCCATTATTCCTTAATGTGTTCTTTTACCCACTTCATGTCAATCAAAGGAGGAAAATCTACACAGAAGTTATAAAACATAATTTATGGATTATTCTCCAAACTAACAAGAGTACAGGTATCACCATCCAAAGACTAATAAATGCTACAATATTATATATATAATATTTATTGAAATTTTCTCAAAACTCACATTCAAAGAGAAAATTCTAACTCTTTTAATGAATATGAGTTTTGTAAGAATATCTATCTTTCTTCTCGGGCCTAAATCTCTCCTTAAACTACCGAATCTTATTCCCCTAACCCCACTGAAAATTCTTAATATCAAATAAGACAAGTTAGATGCAACGGAATTGTTTATACTATATGATAGAAAAATTCAACTAGGTAAAGGTGATCGAAGCATTTCTTTAGGGCAAAACCACATTTATGGTCCAAAAATCCTTCATAATGTAGCACAAAGTTCGATCATCATGATTGATCACAAGAAAGTTTAAGTACAATAGTTTGTTTAAGATGGCCGACTAAAAAGTATATCTCCTATGATAACTTATCCTCTCAGCTTCATGCTTTGACAACAAATACTTCTAGAATGTGCATTCCCAATAACATCTATGAAGCTTTAAAAGATGATATTTATGAGGAAATATGAGCATTGAAGAAGCTCGCAGACCTGTCAAACAGAAGGAAATATATTGACAGCAAAGGAATTTTCAATGCAAAATAAAATGTTGATAAAAACATTGAAAGGTGTAAGGCTAAACTAGTAGTAAAAGAGTTTACTCAAACTTACGAGATTGATTATCAATATACTTTTTCATGAGTTGACATGATTAATTCAACGTGGATTCTATTATTTCTTCTTGTGAACCAAGGGTAGCCTCTTAATCAACTACATATCAAAATGTCTAATATAAATCAATCTTGAAGTTATATTCTATATGAATATATGATATGACTTTGAGACAACTAAGAATAAAAATAAAGTCTGAAGATGCAAAAAAATTTTATATGAACAATCACCAAAAGCTTAGTTTGATAAGTGCACTATTATGATTAAACCATGAAAATTTTGGAGAAGGAATATTTATTATTCCTCTTCAATTTCTTAGAAAATGATTACAAGATAAATAGAGGGGGACGACTCCCATATTAGGAAAACAATAATATCAGGTATAACTCTCCATTGTAAAGAAAGAGAAAAAAATTATGATATACTAATAACAGAAGATACTAAAAATAGAAAAATACTAATAATAGGAAATACTAAAAATTCAAATTGCTCCCTCATATTAGAGCATAGGTATCTGTCATGCCTAACTTATTTACAAGAAGCTTAAAATTAGGCCTGCACAGTCTTTTAGTGAAGATATATGTTATTTGTTGAGCAGTAGGGATAAACGACATGCAAATAACTCCACAATCAATATTCTCTTTTATGAAGTGTCTGTCAATCCCCACATGCTTTGTGTCTGTTAATCTCTCTCGTCAATCACAAATTTTATGGATTGGGACCACTCGAGACAGTTGTGCCCATTTTGTTTAATAACCGTGAGATAAGATACTGGAATTTGTGAGTAGTAATTAATAGATGTGGGCATGAAATAAGCTGTAGGGTGAGGTGAAGTAGTTTCAGAATAAATGGAGCCAGTAGATGTGACTGTATTTCTTTGAAATCCGGTCATCATCACTGACTTTTATGATGTCATGAGAGAACTTGTTGGGAGTTTACACAGCTATGAAAAAAAACGACGACTAAAAAAAAGTAGCACAACCAGCTAGTGTCAGCTTCTGCTTTGACCACTAAGTTCTGTTGAGGAAAATACAACCACTTTGAATACAAAGTATGAACCAATGACTTTGAAGGGAGAAGACAGCGACATCGAAGGAGTTGCACGACCAGCTACTTCGATCGTGAGTTTCACCGACCGTCGCAATGGAAAAATCGAATGATCCTTCAGATGATGCTTCCAACAAAGGTGAAGTCAACATCATCAAAGATGGAGGAAGATGTAACAAATGTTCTAGAGGCTTCAAAGGAGAAGCAGTGTCGTGTGGGAAGACGCAAGCAGCTTTGAAGGAGAAGCGGCATCACATGGGAACAATAGTTTCGCACTCAACCGATCGATGCAGGTTCGATCTTTGCCAAGGGCACTTCCAATAATCATTTAAAATCACTAAATACAATGCAAGTTTTGGAGAAGGAAAATCTATTATTCCTCTTCAATTTCATAGAAAATGATTACAAACTAAATTGAGGAAGATAACTCCCATATTAGGAAAACAATAATATCAGTTTTAACTCCCCATGATAAAAGAAAAAAACAAGAATTATGCTATACCAATAATAGAAGATACTAGAAATACAAAATACTTATAATAAGAAACACTAAAAGACAACAAAAGGCGAAGTATTTTTAGGGATAGATTGATCACAATCAATTAATGAAAGAATCATCAACGGGTAAAATCGCAATCCTCATTATTTATGTTGATTCTATGATGCTAACTAATAACAATGATAAATAGATTAGCAAACTAAAAAGAACCCTAACAAAAGAATTTGAAATTAAAGACCTCACATGCTTAAAAATATTTCCTCATTATAGAAATTGCAAAATCAAGAAAAAGAAAGGATACATCTTAACAAAAATATAACTTGAACCTCTAAAATAAATAAATTATATGAAGTAACGCCACTAATACCTTAATAGATCCTATCAATAAAATTAGTAGACAAAGAACATTATCAATGTTTGATTGGAAAACTATCTACCTTTCTCACAGTAAACTTGACATCCGCTTCAGAATATTTAGTCAATATATGAATGCTCTGCTAAAAAGCATCATGATGTTGTTTCAAGATTTCAATATATTATATAAGTCACAAGGAAAAGCCCTATTTTTCAAGAAAGGAACTAATAGAAGTTTTGAAATCTTCATGGAGGCTAACCAGGCATGATCTATAACTGATTGTAAATCAATATCTAATTATTGGTCATTCGTTTGGGGAAATAAAAGTAAGACCCAGATAGTAATTGCTAAAAGTAACACTGAACCTGAATTCATAGCCATAACTCATAAAATTTATGGAGGAACATGACCTAAAAGTTTTCTAGAAGAAATAGAAATTCAAAATAAAGAACCAATAATGATGAAATGTGATAAGTAAGCTACCATTAGAAGCACCAAAGAACCTATCTATTATGATCTAATATGATTGCACAAAATATATCAAGATAGACAGGCACTTGATTGAAAAAAAAAAATCGAACACAAGATTATCTAAGTGATCCACACCCTTACACAAAGTCTCAAACTTCTCATGTTCCACAAAACCCCTCAAGTAAATACATTTTTAACAATCTTAATTTCAATTTATAAATGAACATGTCTTTCCAACTTGAGGGGAATTGTGAAAATATTATATCCAATCCTAAAATGCCTATGAAATTTTTTGAAAATCAGCGATATTGTAGCCAACTCACCACAAATACTGCAGCCATTCCCAAACTGTATCAACGCAACATTCAGCATAACAGCATTTCTGGAATGATTCCTAGCAGATGTCAATTCTTCAACGGCTATCAAGTGCTTGCTTACATTAAGGATGATTCTGCTGCAAGCCCAAATCAAAGTGATCATGAGTTTCCAACTGAAGAGGACTAAGATTTTGTTTTAATTCTAGGATTTGTGTATTTATGAACTTCTCTATTTGTTGTTTTCCCATTTCTTTTATAGAACAGGCCATGTGTATATTGCTTTCCATTAAGATTGAGTACAATTCCTATAAATTTTGTACTTTTCAACCTCTTTGGAGTACAACAACAACAACTACAACGACGACAACAAAGCCTTGATCCCACTGAGTGGGGTCAGCTACATGATTCTTTGGAGGAAGAAAAACAAAGTTTTTCTCCTCTAGTTGTTCCTACAAGTCTTCCTGCTCTAAGCTTTCTTTTTTCGGCGAAAATACACTTGCGTGGTTGGTCAGACTTTACATGTAATTTGTGCTCATGACTATGATAAATTAGGCGAATTCTGTTGGATGGGACTCTCAACGTGCAAACTTTCAAGACCAACATAATTTGTACAGTGGTTGGTTTGAATTTCAAAAGCAAAAACACATATTCACAACCAAGTTAAATTTAACATCATATGAAGCAAGCTCAAAAGAGGTTCGGTTATAAAATAATATCACATTAAGATACTAATAATCAATTGAATCTTTCTTTCATTTACACTTTGGCTCCGTCAAGGTACTTTGCTCCTAACCAACACAAGAATTTACAGCATGGGCCATATTCCATTGGAAGCCACAACCTCAATTAAAAACATAGTGATACAGGTTCATCTTGAACCCTGATTTGTCTGTTCCTGAAGTACACTAGAGCTCACACGAAAAATGAGAAGAGAAAAAAAAATAATAGAGAAAGCTTCAAAAATTTCAACTAGAGAAAGGCTTTGAGTATAAAAGCTTGCAACAGATAGTATTATCCTGGGATCTTCTAATTATCCCTTATTTATAGGTTGGAATTAAAGCTTGAACACTATATAAAAAACTATATAATGGGGTATATGATTAATAAAAAGTAAAAAACAAAGTTTATTGGCTATTTGTTGTAGAATATATGAGGCGTGTAGCCTGAGAAAAAGTTTGGGTCTGTAGTCGACAAAGACGAGGAAGTTGTTAATTTCTTACAGTAATCTTCAAGTAGCTCTTGAGCTTGCATAACTATGTCACATATGGATCTTTTTACAAGTACACCATGAATCTAGTGAGTTTACAACCAATCAGGTTAGCTAGTTCACCTCAAATCCAGCTGGCTATATCACCTCGACTCTGGCTAGGAAGTCACTTTGGACCCTTTCGACAAGTTTTTCCTTGAACTTGCTGCTGAATTTACTTCAAAAACCAATTAGTGAGTTCATCCTTGCAATATTTTGATGTATATTTAATTCTTTGATTCTCTCAAATATTTAGAAAAGAAAAAAAGAATGATCATAAAACATAATCTTACTCGAAAACGAAGCTTTACTCAGCTTTTTTCTTGGGAAGAACCTTTGATTATTCGTGCCAAAATTTTTGTTCATTTCCATTGTAAAAGACAAGTTTCTGGAGTAATGCATATTTATTATACAATAAAAAGGAGAAAATGTTATTTAAATTTTTATCAATATCGAAATGTGTAATAGTTTGACCATTTGTAGCTTTGACCATATCAACACGACTAACCTCCCATAACAAGCCCTCCCATTTCTCATTTAAAGGATTACAAACACCTTTGATCGTCTTCTTCCTCCACATTTGAGAGTTTAATCACAAGATAAAATTAAGGTCTTTGAGAAAGTCATGCTGCCAAGTATTCTAAAAAAGTAGAGAAGGAAAAAGAAAAAAAAAATCTCACGGAAGAAGAAAGCTAAGCTTGATCTTGCTGAGGCTGAGTAAAAAAACAAAGACATCTCAACTTCTAGGGCTTTTATACTGAATTTCACTACCATTGATTGATGGGTCAGCCCACTTTGAAGTCATTCTGAAGCGTTGAAGATCTTTCCGTATTAAATGAATTTTGAAAACTCATTGATATTTTAATTTAAATTTTTTTACTTCAATGACAAATATATTTTTTGAAGGTGGCTTGGCGATTTCAATTGTGCCTCCAAAGAAAATCAGAAGAAAAACTGAAAATTATCATTATGCCAATAAAAGCCACAAAATATACAGAAACAAAAATTCAAATAATCGTTTGAAAATATTCCAGTTTTAAGTAGCAATCCCTAACAGCAGCAAGTCTAATAAAAGGTCTGGTTCATCTCATCACCTTACCCCTTTCGACCAATTCCTCAAATCAGTCAATGCAATGCTATCCATGTATACATAAGAACACCAATTTCTAAAACTTCGTAGGTGTTCCCAGTTCAAGCCTTATAATTAAGCAACTGCTGCAAAGGTAGACAATGACGGAGAAACAAAAAGATAAATGAAGAGCATTTAGTTACTCTTTCTGGACCGAAGACACGATGATGAGGAAGTAAATCTCCTTGCAGTGATCTGCATGTGCTTCCAATTGATCAGCAACTCATCTCCAATCCATATAGGAGCCGGCGAGCATAATAAACTGCAGAGTGTGAAATTGAGATGGCGAAACCCAACTGAAAAACTGATTTCTAACACTCTAATCTCTCCAGCCACCCGCTAACGCTCGAACAAATGCCAAAAATTGAAACGAAAAACGAATTAGGGTTTTGTCCGACGAAAGGAGAACCAGGGTTTTAGGGTTACGGCTAGGCGTAAGAAAAAACCAGTTAATCAGAAAATTCGAATAGAATTAATTAATTTATTAAATAAATTTCATTTTAACTTATCAACCATTCAAAATTTTAAATATAAAGGATTGACCAATCAAATTTAAATTTTTACATTTCAAAAAACTATCCAAAACTTTAAATATAACGGATAGGGCTTTAAACTAACTGGGCTTGAGAAGCGAGCTCGGTTTGAGTTAGTGTTCGGCTCATTCAAAATTGACTCATGTTTGAAATTGGCTCGTGAATAGTGTGTTTATGTTCGACTCGATTTAAATATTCTTGCTTTTGTTAGACTTGAAATTGACTCACTAAAATTAATTAAAAAAATATAAATATATAGTGTTGAATTCAAACTTAGACCAAATCTATGAAAAAGAAGCCACATAACTCATTATCACACGAACTGTTATGATTTAAACTTATATATAAATATATATAATATATTATTATATAAATAATTATATGATTTTTTATTTCAAACTAAAATGAGCCGAACACGAGTGAACAAAGAGTTGCTCGTCCTCGGCTCTTTTATAATTCGAGCTTAAAAAAATTACTCATGTTCAGCTCGTTTACTTAACGAACAAGTCGAGCACGAGCTGTTTTTGAACAGCGAGCCTTTTTGAAAGCTCCACCAGCTGCCAATAGCCCGATGTCTTTGCACCAGTCTCTCGGAAAAACGAGCAACGCTTGCACCATGTAGGGCGCTTAGGCGCCAAATGGACGGTACATAGGAATCGACCTTTCTGTTTTCGAGCCCTTATACCTGCTACTTGAAATACTTTGGCTCCACGCTACATAACAATTCTCAGCGCATAATTGTAATAATTTATTATATATTAATAATTAATTATACAAATTAAATTTATTTTAATTAATTTCATATTATATTAGTTTTTTTTTAAAATCTTATAACTATGAGTGGTATAGTTAACAAGTCTTTTGAACTATTCAAAAATAAAAGAGATGATTTGAAAAGAGAAATGATTAACTTTATTGGATATATGTTAAACAAAATTTGAGTGTATGATCTTCCCCAAAAAAATATTGATTATGTAGTAAATTAAAAAAAAAAAATTAAATATTTAAAATAGTGTTATATGAATTAAATAATTTAAAAATAAAATATATAATGATAGAAATGTATAAAATTATAAATGATTGTATTTGAATTATATTTATATTAATATTGAATTATATGCATTGTGTGCTAACAACTTATAGTGGTTGAGTAAAAATTTTAAATTCTAACTTTACATGAAGATAATGCACACAAATAGATGGATGGTGAGGAGAACAAGGAAGGTATCAAAATTTATTTGAAACATCTATAAAGAGGACAAACCACTAGACTTTGTCAAGGTTACATAATCCACTATATTGGTTAACATTATAGAGGTCTATTATCCCCTTTATTTGGAGATGAATCATTACAAAGTAATATGTTTTGCACAAGCTTGATTTATAGTAACTATGGTGAAAGTAGTAAGAGGTAAAGCCGGTATTTGGGTAATAATGATTATGTGGCAACAGTAAAACGATGAAAATTATGACAACATTTAAGAAATGATGATTGAATGACAGTAAGCAGACAATGATGATAAAAAGTTAGATAATGATTGTTGTATGATAGTAGTCGGTTGATGAAAATTGGATAATAGTAATTGAGTGATAGTAGTCGGATGATTGTAATCACTGGTGATGATTAATGATGTTGAAAGTTGGGCAAAATTGAAGTTTTTGAAATCTTCAAGTTCTCTCCAAACTCAAAGTCAGGACTCTTTTATGTAGAAAACGAGAATTTATTTATAAATTTTTAGAGTGATATTTGAACAAACCTAACTAAAATTTAAAATGCTTCATCGAATGAATTGTATTGATTCACTTGATCAAACTATTTTTTTTGATATTTAAGCACCTTATTGATCTAAGTAATTAATGAATTTAGGTACATTAAATTTCTTTCATTGAAATACCTGATTTGTTTATAAGCATAAAAGATTCAAAAATTATTTATCCCTTTAATTAATATCTCAAAGTTTCCAACCATTCGTTAAATGGTCTTATTTGGAATTAGATCAGACACTTTGGTATTCTTAACTTTGCTGATCAAGATGATCATTTTATTATAACTTTGCTTATCAAGATGATCACACTACTTTGTAAATTTTAGTTTGATTACAATCCTTAATATAACATCCCTCAGTCAGCTAAAAACAAAACTTTAATATCTTAATCAAAGAGGGCAAACTATAAAATTGGACCACTGCAACCATGTAATAGCACACCCATAGCAGAGGTACACAAACATCAATGTCATATATAGTGTTGAATATGTATTTTTTTTCTTATAACTCTAAATGTTAGAGAGAATAACCCTTTTTATTTTAAGGAATATGGTAGATATGCAAGTGACCATTCCCATATAACATAATATTACTCTCTAAATATGAGAGAGGAGCAAGCAAGTGAATAAGAAAATAAAACATTTTTTAGAATAAAATAACAACAAATATACCTCTTTATGATTAGAATTTGAATCACATCATGTTTACATAAGAATATCTCAACCTAAGCTATAAAACTTCATAAGTAGCTTAAAAAAATTGCATGTAAAGGTGAGATTATTTGTTATTTTCTTGCTCAAATATTATTTATATTAACATTATATGATTTGAGGATATCAACAAATTTAATCACATATAAGAGGAAATGTTGATATAAATAGAGTATATTAAAGTACAATTTTTGTGCCAAAAATACGAATGCCCAATGATACTTGCCTAGTAGTGTAGAGCTCATAAGAAGAGTTAAAAATTAACTTAATGCATGGTGTATAATTGCCCCCTCAAGCAATAAAATCATTGTCAAAGTTAAAAATGAATACATCATTAATGATGAAAGCAAAATGGTTTATTTAAGTGATCAAGCCTACAATTATGATTGCTAATTGAATTTCTTAACATAATGCTAATATCGATGAAAGAATATAAAATTGTGTTTACACCAAAAAATAAGGCAATGACTTGACTTGAAGCTTAGGATTCCTAGAAAAATTAATGTAGTTACCATTAGAAATATTATAGGAAAGCTTAGCATTGAGAGAAGAGGCATGCATATAATTATATTTCACCATACTATGGTGGCATAAGAAAAATAAGACTTCCATAATGAGAAATGCATGACATCCTCAAAAACATTAAGAACACGAGTTTTATTCAAAAATTTCTAAATAAGAGAAAGATTGAAACATTGTGACATGGTAATAAGAGATGGAATGTCTAAAATTCATTTTTGCTTAGTTTCACACATTCAGCCACATTAAAAAAGATGTAACTTTCAAGTAAATATAGAGCTTTGATGAAGATTCAACACAATATCTATTAATCATTTCAATACTAGTCTTAGGAATGCGCAAATCTCTAATCCAATAAGCCGATTAGTTCAAAATGTGGATAGGGTGCTATTAAGATCATTAACATGAGAGGAAAGAGTTACAAAAAACAAAAAAAGAACAACAAAAAATAATAATAAGCCAAAGTTATGAGAGTAATACTTTCAAAAATTACAATTGAGCTTCAATTGCATAAAAAAACAAAAAAAACAACCAACAACTCCCCAAAAAAAAAAGAGGAGAAAGATTAGCCTTTTTCTACAAGTCGAATCAAAATAAATAAAACTTACCAAAGAGTAATTAATGTATCAAATCAAATGAAAAAATAAAAAGATATGCAAAATCCTAAAAGGTTAAGAAACCCTAAACTTCGAGCCGATTCAGGTCGACTTCTTCGATCCCTTCACCACCATGATTTTGATGATGGAAGCAACGCCGATGCGATGCAGAGCAACCACTGCCTCCCCTGGACTGCATAGCTTCCTCTCCACCGCCTTTTTCAAAGCAGCATCCACTATTGCCTCCGTCGACTCTGCATCCATCCCTTTCGAAGGACCGTCAGCCAACACCGGAATCAATCCCCTGTGGATCAGACACTGTCTCGCTGGCGCCTCGTCCCTGACCGACCATTCGAATTTCTCCGTCGGCCGCACACGAACCGGAACCACCACCGATAAGATCGGCACCGACGGCCGGTACTTCGCCACCAGCTTCGCCGTCGATCCGCCCCGAGCCAAAACAACAATCAACGCCGCATTTGCCTTGCTGGCCGTGCGGACGGCGGCGGCGGCGAGGCTCTCGATTGGGCTCATCGGGAGATCGGCGGATTTTAACAGGTTCCTGAAGATTCCCCTGTAGTCGAGAGAAGACTCTGCTTCGATGCAGATCTTGGACATTATCTGCACGGCCAATTCAGGGTAGGCGCCGGCCGCGCTCTCGCCGCTGAGCATGACGCCGTCGGTGCCGTCGAGGACAGCATTGGCGACGTCCGTGGCCTCCGCGCGCGTGGGGCGCGGAGAGCTGGTCATGGATTCGAGCATCTGGGTGGCGGTGACGACCGGCTTGCCGGCGAGATTGCACTTCTGGATCATTATCTTCTGGGCGAGGAATATCTTCTCAATGGGAATCTCCATTCCAAGATCTCCTCTCGCCACCATGAACGCATCCGTCTCGTTCAGGATTTGATCGATGTTCACTACTCCCTCCTGATTCTCAACCTGATGAGACATACCAGCAAAAAATCACGTCGCGGTTGGTTTCCCAATGGAACTGAACCTATCTATAAGGGGAAATATTTGCGTACTGAATACACACATGACTGTGCGTGCGTACTCGACGTAATAATTTATGAATAACATCAAAATAGAACTCATGAAGATTATTGAGTTTATATGTTATTGAAATTAATAACTTAATAACCTCCAATATACTCCTAATAATCTCGAAGTAGAGGTTATTACGCACGAAGCTCTGCGTGCTTCGTCTGTATGCAAATATTTCCCATCTTTAAGGAACTAAAACTTACTTATATCAACATACTTTAAGAGCAATATTTACGTACGAAATACACACGTAACTCTGCGTGCGTCGTCCGTAAGCAAATATTTCTCATCTATAAGAAACTAAAACTTACTTATATCAACATACCTTAGGAGCGCTATTTACGTTCGAAATACGCACACAATTCTACGTGCGTATTCCACAAAACAAACTTCCAATAACTCAATCATTGGGTGCAATTGAGAGTTTATTGAAGTATAATCTCTCAATAACCCTCCAATAACTTATATTTTTTATTGTTATTCCGAAGTTTTGTGAACAATGACATAACTCTTTAATACCTCCCGAATAACTCTTATTACTTAAATATTTTTCCATACCTTAGACATCAATTTTATGCGATCGGCATAAGGTCCCAGAAGCTCGCGCACCGCAACAAGATCAGAGGCCTTACGAACAAACGACAGAGCAATTACGTCGATATTATTGGGGACTCCCCACCCCATAATGTCTTCCTTGTCTTTGTCAGTCAGGGTGGGAAGATCGACGACGACTCCCGGCAGATTAACGTTCTTCCTCTCGCCGAGCATTGCGCTGTTCTCGCAGCGACATTGCACGGTTCCGGCCCTGGCATCACAAGATAAGACCGTCAGAGTTATCGTCCCGTCCGAGCACAAGACGGTGTTTCCCGGCTTTAGATCTTCAGGAAGCTTTTTATAACTCATCGAAATAATGTTTTCGTCTCCTTTAATGCTGTAATCGGTGGTTACCGTGATTTCTCGACCTTTCTTCAGTTGGACGGGCTTTCCGTCTTTCAGGAAGCCGGTGCGGATCTCGGGCCCCTGTAAATAGTTAAAAAAATAAGGACTTTTATGTAAATAAAATGCATGGATTTCAGAAGCTGCTGTACGTAATAGAGCGCTTGCATGTTGGGCTGTCAAAATGACTCATTTTTTGCAAACAGCTCATGTTAGGCTGGTTCGCTAAGTTATATATATGATGAATTGTATTTTAAAAAAATTTAATTGACTACAGGGCTGCAAAGATGTATAATCAATTAAATGTAATAATAAAGAAAATAGAATAAAAATTATTAAATTAGATTCAAATGATATTTTAAATCTTGCACCAATCTTTAACTAGTTGATTAGCGTTGTCAAAATGACTCTTTAATCGTGAACGGCTCGTGTTCGGCTCGCTAAGCAAACAAGTCGAACACAAACACAATTTTTGAGCTTGAAATATGAACGAGCCGAACACAAGTTGAGCCTGGGCTCGCTCGTGTTCGGCTCGTTTACACCCCCTACGCAGAATATATGAGAAAACAATTCTTATGTATTTGCATTTGATTTCGAATTTATAAATTTGTTTTTTTTTTTTTTGAAAATTTTCATAAAATCGACGCAAAATTATATTTTTAAAAGCTAGAAAATACAAAGATGATGGAGGTTAAAATCAGACCTTGGTGTCTAGCATGACGGCGCAGAAGGTCTTAGTATTGCGAATGGCGATCTTGAGGTTCTCGAGAGTCTCCTGATGATATTCGTGGGAACCGTGGGAAAAATTGAATCTTGCCACATTCATGCCTGCCCTCAACAACTTCTCCAACATCGCCACCGACCTCGAAGCCGGCCCGAGGGTACACACGATCTTCGTCCTCGCCACCGTGCCATCGCTCGGCAGCTGCCTCAATATCTCTTCTATGTCGACATTCGTCATCTCAACGAATCAATCCTTCGTGACGAAAACAGCAACACGAGGAGATCTTAGAGCCTTATAATGAGAGAAGGAAGGAATTGGGGATGGGAAATGGGCGGAGAGGCCAAGCTCGGTCGCCCTATATAAAGGGGAAGAAAACCGCTTCTCCGCCACTGGTTCATGGAAACTATAGGTGGAGGTTGCTCGAGCCTAAAGATAGCAATAAGATTCGTGCAATTTTTTAGGACATTATGTGGCTCTCGCACAGGAAAAATCATAAGGATCGGGCACCGCACGCAGCTTGCGTGCGGTGTCCGATCCGGACCGTAAATCACCTGATTTACGGTCAGATGTATTTCGGTGGACCCCATCTAAAATTTTTTATTTTTTTTAAAAAGACGGAAATAATCTTGGCCGTAGATCACCGTGATCTACGACCAAGATCGAACACCGCATGCAGAGATGCATGCGGTGTCCGCACGCAATAATCCCTCCTCGCACAGGCAGACATGCACCGACGAGTTGGTGGGCGTTGGATGGTTGGATCGTGGTGATCGGACGGTTTAGATTGAAAGATGCCTGGAAGGTTTTTATATTGGGTTTGAACTGCGTGGGGTGGGCCCGAGCGTTGACTTTCTAGCGAGAACTTTGTTCCGCGTCGCAGGATGCAAACGACATTTCATATGAGTTTGGGATAACTTTAGGTAAAGATTTTCCTAATTCAAATTCATGAACATCAAAGCTAAAACCGGGCATCTCGACAATACAAGTTTAATGTCATTGAAAGTGATTCAATCCGATTCTAAATAAAATTGGATAAAACATTTGAGCTGTAGTCGAATATTTTGGCACATTAATTAGAACGTCAGATGATAAAAAAAACTTCGCATTCATTAAATCAAATTGAGCGGTTCGATGAAAAGAATCGAACGAGCCCAATAAAATGTAATTACGAGGCCGTTAAAACACTTACGCTGAAGAAATAATATGTAATCAACCAAATCAATTTGAATCATGTGACTGAGTGTTTTGATATTACGATTTACTAAAAAACCCTCTAAAACATATAAAAAAAGCCAACTATCTTCACTTAAATGGTGAGATAAATGGTGAGAGAGGGAGGAGGAGGAAAAAATTAGTTGTCGATGCATGACTCTTAAGAAGAAATGCAGGGCCGATGATTACTAACAATCATTGATCACTGCCAACAACAACTCTAGCCACAAACTACAATCTTTATAGCCAACTATGGATGTTGTAGCCACCAACTACCATTATTGTAGCTAATTGTGATTGTTGCAACCGCCAACTATGATTTTTGTAACTGACTTTGACTGATATGATCACAAACTATAATTATTTTAACAAAACTAATGTCGTTGGAGCCAAACTCCTTTTAAATAGTTGTGTCCGTCAATTTTTGCAATATCTTCTTCCTCAACTCAAGAGAAGAGTGAACATGAGTACTTATAGTTTTCTAGCAGATTACTTCGACTGGCTAAGCCTCGTGATTTTTTGCTTTGTTAAAATAATTATAGTTGACAACTAAAGCATGACTTTTAACCGGAAGTGCAAGATAGATAGTTTTTTCATAACTTCATTTTACAAACCGCAACCATAATTCCTACCTATTTGGCTGCTGCTGCTGCTGCTGCTTTTCCCTCAAACAAAATGCTGAGCACCAACCACAACAAATATATTTAAAGGATAATTACATGCGGACCAACCAAAACATTGATATTTACAAATTAGCCGTCCAAATGATTTTGTTGAACCGATGTATTTACATGTGCCACTATCAACATGGATTGGGATTTTACCATGAATTTTGATATTTGAGTGAGAATTTGAAATTTTGATGAAAGGTGGTTGATTTGTAAATAGCAAGTTTCAGAAAGTCTGCATGTATCCCCTCCATAAAAATATTCTATTTCTTTCTGCCTCATCCATTGAGCTCAACAAACAAAACACAAACATTCAAATAAGAACAAACCAACTTGGAATAAATCAGATATAGCAAAAAGGCTGTTTTGAGCACATCAAAATCACTTAATTATCATTGATGAAGTTATAATCATGTTCATAAAGTTTAAGGAAATGTCAAATAAAATGAAAAATAAATAAAAAATAAAAACAATTCCCTGCTCTGTAAAACAGAAAAGAATAAACACAACAAAACTTTTTCAATAAACATGGAGCTTCCTGCATGGCACAGGCAGGCTGGGCATAAACAAAGAAGGTTAAAAACCTGTAAAAGTTTGAGCAGATTCAGGTCAGCTTCTTTGATCCCTTCACAACCAAGACTTTGATGATAGAAGCAATGCCGATGCGATGCAAAGCAACCACCGCATCGCCTGGACTGCATAGCTTCCCATCGGCCGCCGATCTTAAAGCAGCATCCACAATCACTTCCGTGGACTCCGCATCCGCAGCTTTCGCAGAGCCTCCCATGAAAGCTATAAATGAATTGATTATGTTCATGTACACATATATCTTCACATAAATGCTTCAACCCCTTCATCTGTCATCTAACCAGACGGAAGGATTTAATTGATTGATGTAGTATTCAATTCCCTCAAGAAGACCGTGCATCTCTTCGTCATAATTTCGTTCGGAGCAAGCATCGACGAACTCTTCCTATAGCTCTGGCGCACAAACGTCGATTCTTGTTTCGATTTCCAAGAGTAAACCGCCAAAATCTTCAATGCCAAACTCCACCCTCCAGACCTCTGTTGAATCCATGGGAAGAAACCTAACTTTATGAATATTTGGTAAAAGATTTCCAAGATCTAGGTTTGCCCATGTAATTCCAGCAATGTAGCTAGGAGTTTGCATGTTAGAGAATGCTCATATTAATAATGATGTAAAGAACCATCATTTGATGAGAATATCAACAAAGAGATGCACTCATTGGCAATTCCTCTTCACTAAAATATCCCAAATCTCCCATTAAATGATCATAAGGTGCCACTCCAGTATCGGGGAAATATCCTTCTTCCTTCATGTGTTTAGTTAGCCATCTCAACTCAACATATATATCCTCAATCTCTGGATGAAGAAGCTCCCCGACGACAAAAACATGAACCCTGCTCTTCATTTCTATCCAACTACATCCAGGTTCCTTATTCACACCTCGCAGCTTCATCAATCTCCTAACTCTCTCCACATCATCCCGACGATTCCACAAAGCGTATATATTTGACAACAAAATGTACGCAGAAGAATCTGTGGAGCCCAACTCCATCAATCTCTCCCCCGCATACGCTCCAAAATGGAAATTCTTCTTATTTCTACAAGACCCCAACACGATGCGCCACAGACACATCCCATGATCCATAGGAACCGATTCAATGAACTCTCGGGCTTCCTCGAACTTACCTGCACGAGTAAGCATGTCTACCATGCAAGCAAAATGCTCAATTTTCGGTGCCAAACCATATTCATCTTGCATTAATCTAAAATAGCTCCAACCTTTCTCAACTAGGCCAATGTGGCTACAAGCAAAGAGGACATTAATGAAGGTCACATGGTCTGGTTCTGTGCCTTCCAACCTCATCTCTTCAAAGAGGTTGAGGGCATCGACACCACGACCATTTTGAGAATAACCTGATATGATCGAGTTCCATGCAACAACGTCCTTCTGAGGCATCCTTCTAAATACATGGCTGCATTCTTCGAGGTTTCCACACTTTGCATACATTGTAGAGAGAGCGCTACCAATAGGTATACCAATACCAAACCCATGTTTAATAGTACGCGCATGGATCTGCTTTCCGTGCTCGAAAGCCGCAAGGCTCGAACAAGCACGTAGTGCGCTCGCCATGGTGAGATTGTTAGGCAAAAGGCCATCACTTTCCATTTTATTGTACATTGTGAGAGCTTCTTCATGCTCACCATTCTGCACGTAAGCCGATATCATTGTCGTCCAAAGAACAACATCAACCTCTCGAAACATATCAAAGGCCCTTCTCGCATCTTCGATGCGGAAGCATTTCGCGTACATATCAACCAAAGCACTTTTAACATAAACTTGAGTTTCAAAACCCAATTTTAGAATGTAACAATGAGCTTCAACTCCCTCGGGTAACAATGATTGATCGCCGCAAGCATTGAGGATGCCAACGAAAGTGAACTCTGTCGGGCTTACATCATTTGAGTGCATAGAGCAAAACAGCTGCAAAGCCTTCAAAGAATCCCCATTTTGCGCGTATCCGGTAATCATTGCAGACCAAGTGATTGGGCTCTTATTATCCGACGACATAAAAATCACCAATGCCTCATCCAAGCAGTGGCACTTTGTGTACAAAGTAATGAGAGAATTGTCAACAGGGATAAAAGAAACCAATCCGTTCTTAATTGTGAGATCATGGACCTGTCTTCCCATTCGTAAGAATTCTGGTGAAACCAAAGCGCTCAGAACGCCCGTAACGACAAACTCATTCACACTACATTCATCCTCCACTACCATCAGCCTGAAAAGCTCAAAAGCCTCAAAAACATCCCTATTAGAAGCATATCCAGAAATCATAGCTGCCCAAGATACAGAATTCTTCTGAGGCATTCTGTCAAACACCTTCCGGGCATCAGACAGAAGTCCAAGTTTACAATACATGTTAAGCAGAGAGCTTCCAACAAACACATCAGCCGAATTATCAGTCTTGATTGCCACGCAGTGAGCCTCCATGCCCCATCCAGCCATTTCTAGAGAATGCGAAGCGGCGGAGAATACTCCCGCAAAGGTGAAAGCGTTGGGACTTGATCCACCATGGGCGACCATACGCCGGAAGAGATCAAAAACAGCAGCAGAGCCGGTGAGTCCCAGCTGGGAGTAGCTGTTGATAAGGCAGTTCCAAGAGACTACGTCCCAGCACCCAGCTCCCATGTCTTCGAAGGCCATCGCGGCGTTGGAGAGATGGCCGCATTTGGCGTACATGTTGACGACGCTATTTCCGACGAATCTGTCTTCCAAAGAACCAATTTTTATGGACAAAGCGTGGACGGAGCGCCCGGCTTTGACGATTTGCTGGTCCGTGCAGCGGAGGAGAAGGCTGAACAGTGATGTAGTGGAATGCCGCATCGAACGCGCGGGGAAGGAGCGCAAGGAGGCAGAGAGAGTTCGAGCGAAGAGAGATAGAACATTGCATTGATTAGAACTCGATTCCTTCGACGACGACAGTAGCGCGGGAGGCGGCGGCGGCGGCCTCAAAAGTGTTTTCAACTTTCTTTCCGGCCCAGCTTTTGGGAAAAAATATTCCATCATTACGTTCATCATTACTCCAACAAGGACGTCCCATATATACACACAAAACCATTTTAGTAAAAAAAAAAAAAATTAATTTAATACATGCGTGGATATGTTTATACACATTGCAAAACTTAATTGAAGTCGTGATGCAAGACAGATCTCTTAGAATAGAAGAGAAAGATAGGTGTAGAGTTCATATGCATGAAAAGTGAATTTTAATCATATTGTATTCATGAGTACAATCATGAAGGCAATCTTTTATTATATGAATGTACTGAAGTGTGCATGCAGACTTCACACGTAATATTTTTTCCCTCGAGTGAAGCCTCCATTAATTTGATTAATCTGTGCATATATAATTTAAATTAACTAATAAAATTGAATTCTTAAATTAAAAAAATAATAATAAAATCCACCAAAAATTTTGTTTAAATCAATTTAGATTGAATGGAATTGATATGTGATTCAGTTTAGTTGATTTGATTTGGAGCAAGCCAAAATTTAATATTGGCCTGAATTAATATTCTATTTTAAAATTAAAAAAAATCAATATCCTTTTTTTTTTCTTCTTAAAATCTCTATAAAATTAAAAAATTCAAAGTTACCTAAAATCATTAAATCATATGCTTGATTTATTTTATTTTTCAAATACATTTAATTTTTTAATGTTAATATTATTTGATTTTTCGATTTCTTTTGATGACTATTAGAACTGAAAATAAAATCTTAAATTTTTTCACAACTAAAAATTGAATGTTTATTTTAAAACAGAACTAAATTGTTATTTCCAAGTACCTGCTTATGATCTCTGTGGAGTGTTGAAAAAGCCCAGAAGCAGCACAGATGGATTCATTGTATGATAGAATAAAAAACGAGATAACTAGAACTTCTCTGGATGTGAAGCAAGAGATCCATGTAAACCATACTTCTACTACAATTCATCAAGCAAATCACAGAAAATATGTTTCAACATTTAGAACATGCTGTGAATTATGCTTGGATGCGCTTCAAAGAGTTTGCCAACCCATTTGTGACACACAAATGACATTGTCTCACGAGGGCTCTTACACAAATTTCTATGGTAATACTTATTTGTGGTTAACATCATTGCTCTCTCAATTATATATATAATTCTCTCTTCATTTGGTGGGTCCATCTATTTAAAAGATGAGTGTTAAGTTTTAATATGAAGCATAGGTTATCACAAAGGTGTGTGTAACTACTAAAAAGAGTCATAGAAGAAGTGCCTCCTCTCTTATTACAAACAAAAAATCCAAAATAGTTGTGACAACTAAAGAATGACAACTAGGCAGTGTACATCTCTAAGAAATAACAAAGGTAGAGAATCCGTCGTTCTAGCACCAGGGTAAGGAAAGCTTCCAGCTTATTTCGGTCCTCCATAAGTTTTACAACAAATAAGTTTAGGGGCATGTCATCGAAACTCTTTGGAAGAGAGTTTAGCAGCTTCAAAACATCAGTTGTAGTAAGGTATATATGCAGAGTTGTGCAAGCACTAAATGTCATAATCCCAACTAACGCTAGTTGTATCTCTTAAATTATCTTCAAACAATTCTTTCAATTTTGAAGAAAAGAAAAAAAGAAAAACAAACACTGATCTACATGAATAGTGGTATATTTACAATAGCAGAAAAACCAAATTCTAATAGACAATTTTTTTACAGAACAAACACTGCTCCTAAATTACAAATCTAACATGGAAATTGAGATATTTACAATGTAAAAAAATCAAATTCTTATGGATGTTTGCTCTGAATAACCAGCACTGTGCTTAAATTACCTCAATATAATCTTTTCAAAATAACCAACACTGCTCGTGAATATCAAAACCCACCAAATCAACAAAGGCACCAAAGTACGTAAATATTTTAAAAAACCAAAGGGCAAAACAAAAAACACAACTAAGAAGATAATAAAGTAACAAAATACCACAATCAATTCACAAAAAAATGTGAGGCGATAAGTCGAAGTACATATGTAGAAGAGACACCTCAACAGCTGAAGAAAAGATCAACGTTATCCTAAAACCGTAGCGACAGAAAAAGAGGCGGGCGGTGGAATAGAAGGAAAATCGAGGGTAATATCGAGAATATGGGGATGTATAACGACAAATCAATGAGAGTAGCAAAGAGATTTTGCAACCGAAACGGCGGCGGAGCCGCGGAACGCATCGGCTCTCCCACGTTCCCCCTTTCTTCTTTCTGACGACCAACAACGAAAAACAGGGCAAAAAGCCGAATGCCAGATGCGTCATTTCACATTTTGACACCAAAAAGCCACGAAAACGACACTCTGCTCTCATGAAAAGATTCTATTGTAGTAGTATTCAGATATAAATTGTAATTTGCTTCGAGATTAGCATTGTCTGGGATAAATTTATGTTGCACTAATCTCAACTTAAATTCAGTGATTTCTATGTTGATTCTAAAACAATTATACCAAGATATTACTTATTTATTTTTGCAATCAGATAAATGGATAATAGCAATTTTTGCAGACTATCAACTTGCACAAATCCCATCATCACTATCATCTACAAAAATAAGCTACAATATAATAATCAATGTTATGAAATATATCCTATCAGTTCATACTTACACAGTCTCTACGGACAGTGGCAAACAATTGCCTCACCTTGCAAATAGAAAATATACATAATTTTCAGGACTTTGAATTTTCCCGCATTTTTTCGACAATATGTCTACTCTTTTCCTCGATATTTCGTCTCTTTTCTTCGAGCTTCTCTCCCATTTTCTTTCCTAGATCCATCATTCTCGCTCGCCGGCCCACCCGTTTGGGCTTAGCATCCTCTTCAGAAAAGGCTGATGATGAATCTCCCCTGCTGTGGTTGCTACTATCTAATGTTCCATAGGTTTGCAATAACGGCACCGACAATTCCGTGCTCGTGCCAGCGTCCGACCGTGCATCGCCATGAGGGGTACCACTCGACGAAACTGATCTCGATGCACCGTTTTCAGTTTGGGACGAAAAAGACTTCGGGACATGATCGATGGGTGATTTCGATACATAAACTACATCTTTTACTTTTTCAGTTTTATCATCAGGTTTAGGTCCACTTTGAGAATCGGTGGTAGGCTTTGTTTTTAGATCTCCGGCAGGGCCAGCGGCTACATCGACACCCGGCTTGCTCGTATTCATGGCTTCCTGGCTCATTCGGATGAGCGGAGCAGCGTTTTGAGGAAGCCAGTCATCCTTTTCTGCCAACATCCATGAAATGCAGATGCTTTCGCAATTTGGGAGGACCAGATTGTCACGAACTGCAGCCTACCAATTACAAAAAAAGGAAAAAAAAAAAAAGAAGATTTACAAACATACAACTTAATTCTTATATATTTACATTATGAACACCTAAACTTTAATTTTAAAGTGCACCTATGTTAGAAAAAGGCGTATTTGACCGTTTTAAAGTTAAAATGGCGGTATTTTTATTTGATATGAAAGATTTGGGTGGCAAGAATGTATGTAGTAAAGTTTAGGTGTTAGATATGCAAATACATAGAAATTGGGGGTAAGCATGTAAATGCCCCAAAAAGAAGAAAAAGGAAGGTACACATACATACCACTCAATATCAATATATTTAAAATATCTAACACCTAAAATTTAAGTTTTACAAACATTGTCATTTTATCTAAGCAAGATGAAGTGGTATTTCACCTTTTAAAAGTTCAAATGGCGAAATTTTTTGAGAAATGAAAGCTTTGGCTGGCATCAATGTATAAAGTAAAGTTTAGGTGTTAGATATGTAAATGCATAAAAATTGGGTAGTTTGTATGTAAATGCCCCAAAAGAAGAAAAAAATATTTACATGCATACCACTAATTTATACATATTTACATATCTAACACCTAAACTTTATTTTTACATACATACCACTTTATCTATGCATGATGACACGTATTTTACATCTTTGAAGTTAATACGATGTTATTTTTGATGTGATATGAAAGATTTAGGTGACCCAAATAGCGTTAGATATGTAAATACATAGGAATTGGTTGGTATGCATGTAAATGCCCCCAAATAAAATGTAGTAAAGAAACTTTTCTAACAATCATGCATTCTTTGAATAAAAATTTGTTACCTTAAATCGATTCCCTATGAGCAAAGCGATGTGAGTGCTTGTAATTTTTCTGTCTCCAACGGAAGATTCCAATTGCCAATCTATATCAGGCATGGATGTGAATCCAAACCATAACCGATCAGAAGGTGGAGGTCTTATGTGAAAGCGCAGCGATCCTCGGAGAGATGCAATTCTTATGGACAAGGAAAGTGGCACCTTACATGTAGAAGGAAGAGAAGGAAGAGAAGAAGAAAATTGCAGTGTCAGAAGCTCGCATGGAATTTATCTATGCAATGAAAACTTGAATCGACATTAACCGAAGCATGATCAAATGAGAGGGACGTAGGATAAAAAATTGAGTAGCAGTTTTCTGTTTCACTAATGCTAATAATTTTTTAGAGTCTGCTTGAAATCATTTTTATTTTTTACTTTTATTTTTTTCCTTTTATCTCTAAAAATATTATTTAATGTGCTCTTCTATATGTTTTTCTTATTTTTTGTTTCTATGAAGAAACTTACATGTTTTTTAAAAGACAAAATAATTTTTATGTGTTTTTAAAAACAACTATACATTAATCAAATACCGAAACATATCTGTTTGATATGTTTCAAATAAAAACATTAAAAAAAAAAAATGGTAAAAGACAATCAAGCAGCAGCAACATAAGTAAAAGACAGTAATTACAATATCCCGCTCATCCCACGTCAAGAAAAAAAAAGCGCATAAGGTAGCTGCTTGACACTCCACCATCTTCAAAGAAATTGGCAAGACAAACATGTGATGGAAGATTCTAGAGAAAACCAAAGGAAGAAGAGCAATCCAAGTAACTCTAGAAGGCTCCGCCGCATTCTAGAGAATATTAGAAGAAAAAACACAAAGAATAACTCAAGAATAACCTAAAAAGATCTAGGGCTATGTATATATATAAAAGAATGATGTATAACTATCTAGAAACTAGACTAATCTAATTTAAAATAAAAAAAATTTCTTAGAATTGGAGGGGAATATAAATAGGAGTCCTTCCCCCTCATTTGAAACCATCCAAGGTTCCAATGCATTCAAGTGTTGTAATCACTATCTCTTAGTGAAGTATTTCTTTCTCCAATATTTCTCCATATTCTTCTTCCTAAATTGTTTTGTGCTTACTCCTAAAGTGTTTTGTGCTTACAAGTCCAAGAGTAGTGAAGGTTAGCTGATTTAGTGCCAAAAAAAAGCATTGAAACTGCACGGGTAACTTGAGATAAGAGTCTGTGACATTTGATATCAAAGTCACAATTCGAAGATATGGTAAAGGATTTTAAAGAGCATGTCATGTTGTCTGAAGCCATAAATGTGGAGCAATCTCAACAAAGACGAGGTGGCGACAAGCAACAGGATCCTACTGCATCCAAACCACATGGGAGGTCGAGGGAGCTCATATATGACTTTGATTCACGCCTTGCTCGAGTAGAGGAGACTATGAACGTCATGGAGGCCCGACTAGAGGATCAAGGCCAAAAGGTGGATGACCTTGAGAAGGACATCAACATCCATTCCACAATCAGATCTATGATGCTTCAACCGGAGAAATCAATGAAAGACCAATGGGTGAAGATGCGAGAAAATCTAATGGAGGAGCTCATCAATGTATAACGGTCTCATGAAGAAGAGATAAACAACCTACGTGACAGCTTGGAGGAGATACGTGGAGATATTTCACTATGCAAGAAAGCATTAGCAACATCCACAAGCAATCATACTTTCGAAGCCAAACACATTAAAGTACCAAAACCTAAGAATTTTGGGGGAGCTCGCAACACAATGGAAGTAGACAACTTCCTATCAGGACTCGACCAATGCTTTGGAATGATGAGGATTACAGATGAAGAGGCAAGAATAAAATTTGTAGCTCTTTGTCTCTCAGACATCGCTATGTTGTGGTGGAAAAGAAGGTGTAGAGACATCGAGAAAGGTATATGCACCATATCCACCTTTGATGACTTCAAAAAAAAGCTAAAGCGGCAATTCTACCCTGAGAACGCAGAGGATGAGGCTAGAGCTCGGTTGCGAAGACTCAAGCAAACGGGATCGATTCGAGAATATATGAAGGAGTTTATTAGCCTGGTACTTGAAATTCCCGACATATCTGACAAGGATGCTTTGTTCAACTTCAAGGATCAACTCCAGCAGTGGGCGAAGACTAAGCTTAGGAGGCTTGGAGTGCAAGATCTAGCTACTGTCATTGACGTCGTGGATAGCTTGGTGGACAATACAAATGAGTCTACAAATCCAAGGGAGAAGAAGAGTAACTATGTCACAAGTGGGGGAGACATGGACCAACACGAGGAAAAGACCCGTCGCGAATCGACCCCATCCAAGGCAAAAGCCAAGGGGAAGTCTAAAAAAAAGAAAACTTAAACCACACAACAACTGCTTAATTTGTGGAGGACCTCATTGGGTAAGGGATTGCCCTCAGAAGAAGGCTCTGAACTTTCTCTTTGCAAGCCATCAAAAGGAAGAATGAAGCGATATGGCAGCACAAATGCGAACAGTGCAACTGCTCAATGTAGTGCATTCCTATCCGAAAATCCCGACAAAAGGACTTCTCTTCGTGGAGATGATTATAGGTGGGTCATTTACTAAAGTAATGATAGATACCAGAGCTTCTCACAACTTCATCTCTATTGAAGAAGCGAAGAGGATGGGTCTACAAATAACTAGAGGAAAAGACTTCATCAAAGCAGTCAATTCAACGGCTAAGTCAATCTATGGAGTGGCAATAAAAGTGAAGACCTGTGTCAGAGACTGATCAGGTACGTCGAATTCTCCATTATTCATACGGACGATTTCAAAGTAATCCTTGGTCTAGAATTCTTGGATCGAATGAGAGCGTTCCCAATACCATTTGTCAATATCATGTGCATCGTGGAGGACAACCAAGCTTGCCTAGTACCGATAACAAGAACTGTCACGCAAGAAGCCAAAAATGTTATCGGTCATTCAATTCAATAAGGTCATTCAATTCAATAAAGGCATTCGACAAGAGTAGGAGAGTTATTTGGCTATTCTTCATGGCTCCGATAAAGAATTAAAACCCCAAAAAGACATGCCAAAGGAAGTGGTGGCAGTACTTGAGGAATTCAAAGATGTTTCACTACCAGAATTACCAAAAGAACTACCACCAAAAAGGGAGATCGATCATCAGATCGAGCTGAAATGAATGGGAGCTTATCGCATGGCACCTCAAGAACTGGCAGAGCTACCAAACAATTGAAGGAGTTGTTGGAGGCAGGATTCATCCGACCAACTAAAGCCCCATATGGTGCCCCAGTTCTATTTCAGAAAAGAAAAGATGGTTCTCTGCACATATGCATAGACAACCGGGCTTTAAACAAAATTACCGTAAAGAACAATACCCAATTCCTCTCATTGCCGACGTATTTGATCAACTGAGGAGCGCAAGGTATTTCCCAAAATTGGATCTTCGATCAGGCTACTATCAAGTGAGGATAACAGAAGGGGAAGAACTGAAGACCACTTGTGGAACAGGTATGAGTTGTTTGAATATTTGGTTATTCCTTTTGGGCTAATCAATGCTTCTACTACATGTTGCACATTGATGAACAAACTATTAAACCATACTTGGATCGTTTGTTGTTGTCTACCTGGATTACATTGTGGTGTATAACAACACACTCCAAGATCACCTAAGACATCTCTGAGAAGTATTCAAAGTACTAAGAGATAAACTACTACCG
The DNA here is from genome assembly GCA_003013225.1 of Phalaenopsis aphrodite. Lineage (NCBI taxonomy): Eukaryota > Viridiplantae > Streptophyta > Magnoliopsida > Asparagales > Orchidaceae > Phalaenopsis > Phalaenopsis aphrodite. The sequence continues at coordinate 171,939 of NEWO01000871.1, forward strand.
ATAATTCATAAAGGGCTATTCTGCAAAAGCTGCTTCGTTGACGAACCTACTCAAGAATAAGTCAAGTGAAAGAAATAACATGTGTCAAAAAGCATTTGAAGATCTCAAGAAGGGCAATCAGTGAAGAATTTGTACCTAGCCTTCCTGATCATACCAAGGAGTATGAAATGCACATTGACATCGATGTGTTTCACTTCGCTATAGGGGGAGTACTTATGCAAGATGGACATCCAATTGCATACGAAAAACGGAAACTCAATGAGATGAATCGTCGTTACACAGTCCAAGAAAAGGAGATGATGACTATCATACATTACCTTAGAGTATGGAGACACTACCTACTTGGCTCTAAATTCAAGGTCATAACAGCCAATATCGCCACCAGCTACTTTCATACCCAGAAGAAGCTAAGTCCCAAGTAGGCAAATGACAGAATTTCTTAGCGAAGTTCGATTACACCTTGAAATATAAACCAGGGAAGGCCAATGTTATAGCAGACACAAGCCTAACAACAGAACTTACAATCATTTCACAAGTCTCTAGCTCCCTCATAAGCAGAATCAAAGAAGGGATGAACTCTAATCCACAAGCCCAAAGTATTATTGCTCTGGTGAAGGAAGAGAAAACCATAAAATTCTGGATAAATGAAGATGTCCTCTAGTGGCGAAGTTGGATGGATTTGGAAGCATCCTAGTCGTGGTAGATAAATTCAGCAAGCATGCAACATTCATTGTTGCTCCTGCCGACTGTACTACCGAAGAAGCTACAAGGCTCTTTTACTACAATACGGTCAAGCTATGAGGAATACCACAGAGCATTATTAGTCATAGGGATCCTCGCTTCATCGGGAGATTTTGGACTGAACTATACAAGATGTTGGGTCAGATTTAAACTTTCTACAAGCTTTCATCCTCAAAAGTGACAGTCAGACTGAGAGGATGAATGCCCTCTTGGAGCTATATTAGCATCATTATGTGAGTACAAATCAATAAAATTGAACCAAATTGCTTGATGCGACACAATTCTTTTTCAATTTGCAAATAAGCGAAGCCGTCAACAAGAGCCCTTTCAAGATAATCATAGGACAACTCATGACTCCCCTCTTACAACCAACTATGAAGGAAAAAGTCTAGCAGCCTTCAAGTTTGTTAAGTCTCAGAATGAGCAAAGGGAGCTAGCTCGAGAACATTACACAAGGCCGCTAGAAGAATGAAGAAATGGGCAGACAAAAAGAGAAGACATATCGAGTTTAAAGGAGATCTAGTCCTTGTAAAACTTCTACCACAACAATTCAAAATATTTTGAAAGGTACACAAAGGGTTGATTCGAAGATACGAAGGGCCTTTCGAGGTGATGAAACAGGTGAGAAATGTCTCCTACCTACAAACTCAACCTTCCACCAAAATTAAAGATACATCCAGTATTTCATGTAAGCAAGTTGAAGCCCTATTATGAAGACATGGAAGACCCTTTAAGAGGAATTTATAAACGAGCACCTACAGCCGCAATCACCTCTTTTGATAAACTTGAAGAAATACTGGCAGACAGGGCAATCAGACGATGAGGGGTGCCAAATTACAATGAGTATATCTCATGAAGTGGAAAAAAATGCCTGATAGCGAAGCTAGATGGGAGAATGAAGGCACACTATGACAATTCAAAGAAAAGATCCAACAGCATCAGGAGGATGACACAATGAGGGGAGAGTGTCACACTCTGCCATGTTCAAAGAAATTGACAAAACAACCATGGGATGGAATGTTCTAGAGAAAAGAAGAAGGAGAAAAGCAATCCAAGTAACTTTAGAAGAGCAAAAGCATATTAGAAGAAAAAGCTCTAAGGAGAATTCAAGAATAACCTAGAAAGATCTAGTGATACGTATGTATATAAGAGAATGGTGTAAAGCTATCACGAAACTGGACTATTCTCATGTAATCTAGAAAATTCTCTTAAACTTGAGGAGACAATAAATAAGAGTCCCTCACCCTCATTTGGAACCAAACAAGGTTCCCAAGCATTCAAGTGTTGTAATAACTCTTTCTTATTGAAGTGTTTCTTTCTCCAATGTTTCTCCCTACTCTCCTTCCTAGAGTGTTTTGTGCTTACAAATCCAAACGTTATGAAGGTTAGGCTGATTTAGTGCCAAGAAAGAGCATTAAAGCTGCACGGGTGACTTGAGATAAGTTAATTCATGACATGCTGCTCCTCTAAACAACAAAAGTAATACCTATTGTATACGATACCGTATGGAAAGTGTACCGGAGTTAACCCAAAGCACAATCAAAATAAAAATATAATTGCTAAAATTCAATACTAATACAAACAAAAGTCTTGACAATAGGAAAATAATCAACACGCATAAAAAACATCCTAGGATGAGGGCGAAAGTGGTGAACACCAGCACGACTGGTGAGGGCTGCGGCAGCAACTAAAGGGCTGTGGTGGGGTGGCGGCAGCAAGGTAAGGTGCTGGATGAGGTTGTGGTAGCAGGTTGGAGTGCTGGAGGAGTTTGGCAACAATAAGGAGGGAGCCTGGAGGGATGTGAGATAGCAAAAAGGGTGGTTGGGGCTCTCGGCTACAAGCAGGAAGAGGGAATGAAAGGGCTGGACGGTGGTTGGACAACAGCAAACTGCTGGCAGAGCAATTCCTGAAGAGACAACGACAAATCCAGCAGTTGGGATAAGGTTGGGGAAGTGGGGAAGTGTAGATAAACACCATCTTAAGAGTTACAGCTGAAGTACCTTCTTGCCTTTAGATACAACCTTCAAAGGAGAAAACTTGGACGCAGACGGCTCTCCTAACAAAAAATTTAGCAAAAATTAACCCTAAATAAAGCAAATGACATATTTATAATAGTAGACAAGTAAGAAGAACTTGGGCGGCAACCCTAACCCAAATAGTTGGCCAGCCGGCCCCCTTGCCCCCTTTCCTAAACCGTTCCAGTTGGACAAGCAGCCAGTTCAGTAGAGCCCGCTTAACAAGCTCACATTCTCTAATCAACATCATCATCACAGCAATATATCAACTTCTTGCTTATATGATCAATAGAGAGCAGCACTTATATCCTAAAGCGGTTAATTAAATAGGCATGATCTAAACTCATAGTAATACCGGGTCATTCTAGGTCTAGAACTGTCATATAAAAATACTGTTATTTAAGGCAATGAAATGTAAAAGGAAAATTAGAAATGAAAGTTTTATTTTGCATTATGATGCAAGAAAAAAAAAATGCATTTTCATTGAAAAAACATTTGGAAGCAAGTTAACACAAATACTTATTTACTGCTATGAAATAAACTAAAGAATAAAGAATCAAATTCACATGAAATTGGTAAATCAAATTCACATGAAATTGGTAATGGAATCAGCATCGCAGGAGATTTAAAATCATCAGAACAGAACGGGTAGCACAGATTTATGCAATGAAATAATCACAATCAGTAAGTCACAAAATCGAAAAGAGTATAAGTTGGAAGATAAATAAATCTAGGGAAAAGAAATATGAACTGAATGGATGACACTGTATTCCAACAACTCCTAAAGCATCAGACAAATTAGTTCAAATCCAATAGAATCTCCAGAAACTGACAAAGCCAGGATTAAAGGATATTTTTTGAAATTTCACTTCTTCCAAGGAGCCCTCTCACATCTAGAAATCTGATAAGAATTGGCACGATTGTCCACAGAAATTATGGCAAACATATATTTTATGCAAGAACATCAAACATTCAACACAAATACAAAGATAAGTAACTACAATTCAAGAGTTAGGCAATCTCCACCAATTCATACATTTCAAGATGTAGAAAATCACTCCCAAACCCAAAACATATAAGACTCACAAAAGTAATGTCATGCATACCTAACCCTAAACCTATTAGGATCTATTTATACTAAACAATAATAAATAATAGAAGACTCAATTGTCATTAGGGCTAATAAAATATTAAATCCCCCATAAGAATAGGCTGGTGTAACAAAATCATATTATAAGATCGTATTGCTCATTAGAACAGAACAGACCATATAATTTGAGATGATCAATAATTTTACACTTACTGAAAATGCCAAGCAAATGATTGATCTCAGTAGTGCCCTACTTAGTTTTAGTAGTTTTATTCGAAATTTTCCTTTTAGTTTCAGTTTGGTTAAACATGCCTGTGATGATACTAAAAAGAACCTTATGTATTCTCTTAATATTTTTTATTCCCTAGTTGAGGTAGACAGTAGTTCAGATATTGATTAATTGGCTTGCAAGAGGATCAATGGTTCTATCCTAATTGCTAGGTTTTGTAATGTAATTTGACACTAGTAATGTGGTTCCTTAAGCATGTAAAAATGACTTTTGTCTTTGATAAAAGATTCAAAATTTGTTCAAACTGTTGAATATTGATTCCATCGAGCGCAATGCAAAAGAGATTACTAATTCTCAAGGAAAGAAATATCCTTGTACATTCTTGAGGCTTAATTTTTTTCTCTATATGTTGAATTCTTTCCATGTTTTCTTAAAATTTAATTTGATATTTTTTTTTGCAAGTGATCAAATCAGTTACGAATCTTAATTAAGTCTTAGTTTTAAATGGCTTCAAATTTTAGCTGAATTTCTTTGATTTAACCGATTATTGAATTATCATTTGGCATGAATTTTTCATATTTTCCTAATTGCATTAAAATTTAGTGAATATCCATTTTAATTAGTGGTCTTTTGAATAACAATTTTTTAATCTAAATTGTGTGTTTTCATACATCCCATCATCTAATTGCATTAGAAATCCTATATCCTAAAAAGCGTGCATCAAATTGACACCAAAGCTTATGGACGCATCATCACACATCTAGAAGTATGACATAACAATTGTGTTATTGTGTCAGTAAAAAAAAATGAAGTATGACATAATAATTGTGTAAGAAAGAAAATTAATAAATAATGAAGTTTAAATGGAATCAGGAAATTT
>NEWO01000871.1:178213-188411 GCA_003013225.1 Phalaenopsis aphrodite
AATCTGCCCCACAGCTATATTAGACCATGGTCATGGTCCTGAGCCTATGCTTAAACACAAGTCAAAATAAAATTCGAAAGCAAAGTTGAGTATGAGATCCTACACGAGTCTCAATCTCCAATGACTATTTATTCTATGCCTTTGCGTGAAACTAAAAAAATCATGTCTATTATAACTAGTCAATCAAAAGAGCAATCTAAAAATGCTGCTCTTCAAAAAAATTATTATTTGATAGGTCATCTTTTGAAAATTTAAATTACAATTTGAATTGTGTACATTTATGTAACAAATCGCATAGTTGCATAGGAAACCAAAGTCTTGAGACTTATTGCATCATTTTTGGCTTCTAAATAGCTTATACCTCCATCAAAAAAACAAAAAAAGGTTGATAAAAATTTAAAATCCTACGTAGTAATGTCTTAAGTTGCACATACCAGTTCAGTTGCAAAGATCTCATTAAAGCAGTCATTACTACATAGCTCAGCTACCATCGACCGTTTTTTTTTATAATCAATTAAAATGCTTTACATACTAAAACAAATCATAACTTTTTTTCCAAGGAAAAAAAGAAAGAGAAACCAATGCATGAGAAAAGCACGCTAGGCTAACTAACCATTTATTACATACCTGTGAAACTTGTTCGGCAATAGAATGTAGAATAGTTTTCCACTTTGATTTGCTAACTGCAGCAGGAGTTGAGATCTTTTGTTGCTTCAAGTAATCTAAAAAAATAGAAAGAGATGAAAGAATAAAAGAAGAAAAGCCCATCATAGACTTAGCATACGATGTTGCAAGTTAAGGCCTTCTAAATTGTTAAAAATATACTTATGTCACACTATTTTTCAACATACTAAGTATTGTTTCAAGTACAGCACATGATGATTTAAGCAAACTAATAGATGAAGATAAAAGCAAAAAAAAGCCAAATTTTTATCTATAGATGAACCTGCCCATGTATAGACCCATAAACATGGATACATCCTAATTGGCAAATGACAAAGCATGTGTCATACACTTTATTCTGCACATTCAAATCTTGCTTCATTTGTTGAGCAATGTCGACCTTCTATGTTGCACAGATACAAACACGATAGCACGAACACAACACAACGCGACACGAATATGGAACACGTCTATTATTGAAAATATAATACACAGACAAGCATTGGACACACAATTATAATAAAAATTATTAAAATAAATGTAAAAATTAAATAAACAATATATTAAGAATAATACAAAAGAGTTAAAATTTTAATAACACTAATTTTTAAAAACTAAGAGTTCGTTTGACATCCTTTTTGTTTCATATTTTAGTTGATATAATTTTTATATATTTTATTTGTATCTTTAAAAAGAAATTAAACTGTATCTAAAAACAATCAAAATATATAAAAAAATAAGCATATATTAATTTGTATTACTTCAGGATTTAGGCCCACTTAATCAATTATTCATTAAAAGTAATAAAATGATCGAACTTCTTTAGCACCAAATTCTTATGTATTTAAATATCTAACACCTTAATTTGATTTTTCTTTTATGACACCCAATCTTTAACGTCACATCTAATATACCACTATTTTTAATTTTAAAAAGCAAAATGCATATTCTCATATATATATATATATAAGGTATGTAAAAGTTAAAATTTATGACACCCAAACCAGCCCTCCCAGCTGCTGTCTAGCTGTCAGGCACCACCCTCGTCCTTCAACAAGGGTGTTCTTTGTGTTTGTTTGTCGCTTATTTCCTACTTTGATGAGTCTTGTTGTAACCATGTTGAGTTCAATAATAATATTTTCATTTTTATTGTGGTTTAGGTTTACTTCGATAGCATATGCATTCAACTTGATCTGCCCTTCTTCTTCTGTAATCACCCAGCACCCGTCTGTACTGATCTGCATCAAGGGCATTAGGGCATCAACGAAGCCCTAAAATGCTACAAGTCGGTCTGTCTGCTTTAATCTAAGTTATTTGATTAGGTTGGTTTGGTCGGCTGCTCTTTCGGCTTTTTTTGTTTCTTATTATAATTATTTATTTTCTTTTTATTTCAATGTAATTTTGTGCATAAATACCTATCAAAAGAATAACAATCCAAAGTTTCACAGCAATTTCTTTTCGACATAGCATATGAGCGAAGTTTCGTGCTCTCAAACATTATTATCGATTGACAATCCCTACATGAATGAAACAACCAAAATACTAGTCATAGCTTTTTTGTGTTATTATAATTATTTATTTTCTTTTTATTTCGATGTAATTTTGTGCATAAATACCTATCAAAAGAATGAACTATCCAAAGTTTTGCAACAATTCCTTTTCTACATGGTATTTGAGTATGATCAAGGTATCCTACTCCCAACTAAAGTTATTCCTCCTGTTTCTCACATCCCTTTCTTAGAGTTTTTACGTCCATTTAATATATCTAATTTCTTTGAATTTCCTTCTAAGGATTCGACCATCATGAATGATGAAAATCATACTATAGGAGAACTCCAGGAACTTCAAACCTCAAATTGTTTGAATGGGAGAAACTGTTTGAAGTGTTGCCATAACGGAATACCTTTCTAAAAGAAAATGAAAAATTTGAATATCCTATGAATCTACCTCAAGAACCTAATTGCCTAAACTTCATACTTTGGCATAAAAAACATATCAAGGGAGTGCTAGATAAGAAAATCAGATGAAAAGTATTCATTGCTTATAAGAAAATACCTCTACCATGAATTTGTATATAAAAAAAGACGCACAAATTGCTCACTTCACATCAATCAACAATTCCTAAACAAATCAAAATGTGGGATAACTATGGCCAGTTTTTTTATGTTTGTTATTATAAGTACTTTCTTTTTTAATGTAATTTTGTATATAAATAACCATAAAATGAAAGAAGAATCCAAGCTTTCATTAAAAAAAAAATTTTTTCTGCAACAACATTTATCAAATAGCTTTGTCCTGCTACTTGATAGTTGTCATTATATTCATATTTTATATTTATCACAACTATAATTTATGTATCAATGAAGTAAACGCTGTTTCAAAGCATCCATTCTTGAATTTGAAACATGCAGGGCATGTTGCAGAATCTAAACTATGCAAGACACTATGATAAGATGGAGTATTATCTCATTTCACTATCAAAACACTTCTGATGAAATTGAAAAGCATGACTCTAAATATGGATGTAAAACGCCTTACATAACACGGATATAGGAATGCTCATATGAGAAGATGATGACTAAAGAAAATATCATGCTTTGAATGAATTTGGCGACAATGGAAGCCATTTTAAAATACAACTAAATATGTTGCTACTAAATCTTTTTAAATACTTACATGAATTATACTTGTTTGAGAAAAACTCTGAAATCCACTTTGGTTAGATCATACAACATTTATATGTTCTTCATCATTGTACTTCCAATCCTAAACTTATTGACCAATTGTTCAAATATTAGAATCAAACTGCAAAGTATTCTTTAGATTGTTCTTTGTAACTACAATATAAAGAGAGAAATGTTTTCCTTATGTCATTTTAATCGTGCAGAAAATGCTACTGAAGTTTCTTTCATCCACAGAGTGCTTGCTAGTCTATGAATGAACTTCTATATTGCTAAAGTATACAGGATGCTGCAGCTAAAAAAACTGATAAGTTATGCAAGATAAAACTTGCCTGCTTTTTGCTAAAGTTCGTGGCATAAAATGCTGGCCAGTTTAATCATATATGATGTATGTAATACACAAAAATATTACGGCTTAGCTACAGTAATAATCCATGAGAATTTCTTTTTAGAGTATAATCACTTACCAACGATAAGAGAAGTTTATTTTTGAATGTGAAGTAAAAGTAAAAGTTAAAAAAAAACCAAATATGTTTGGTTAACTTCTGCTATTGGTAAATTTTCTTCGAAAGGCCTGCTCAATATCCTTTAAAAGAGCAAAATATAAGGAAATTGAGTAATAAAAGTAATAAGGATGAGGTGATGATTGCCAAAAACTAGAATGAGATATGAGAGAAAAATTGTGGATAATGGCTTCCATTTTGCATTAAGCATAAAAAATATAAAGTATTGGTGTTAGTACACGTCAAACTGTTCATATATTTTGGAGCATATAAACTAGAAAGCTAAGATGAAATTAAAATGGTTCAAACTAATTCTGTTCATGTAAACATATATCTTCACAAACCTGCTTCAACCCTTTCATCTTTTTCATCTAACTGATCTTCTAAGGAGGTAGAAGGATTTAATTGATGGCTGTAGTATTCAATTCCCTCAAGAAGACTGGATGTCTCTTCGTTATAATTTGTTTCGGAGCTAGCATTGATGAACTCTTCCTGCAGCTCTGGTGCACAAACTTCAATTCTTGTTTCAATGTCCAAGAGTAAACCACCCAAATATTCAATGTCAAACTCCACCGCCCAAACCTCTGTCAAATCCATGGGAAGAACCCTAATTTTATGAATATAAGGTGGAAGATTTCCAAGATCTAGGCTTGCACATGTAATTCCACCAATGTAGCTAGGAGTTCGCATATTAGACAATGTTTTCTGCAAGAAGAACAACGTTATATGGCTTGAATCCTAAGATCAAGAACGCAAATGAGTAAAAATAAAGGGGTCTTATTGAACACAATTCTAATGTATTTACATATCTCACACCTAAACTTTCATACTTATACAACTAGCACTCAAATCTATAATATCACATCACATAAAAAATAGTATTATTATCACTTTTTAAAAGTGAAATACACCTTCTCATGCATAGGTTTAAGCATCAAGTGCCATGCATGTAAATATGAAAGTTTAGCTGTGAGACATATAAATACATAAGAATTGTGTGCTAAGTACGCAAATTTCCCAAAAATAAAATATCTTACCTGGATGCGAGACTTCACTAAACTGTTGATTTCAGCACTGCCTTTTACATCAAAAAACAGTCGTGACAATAGCAAATTCCAACACAGAGTGCCATCATCGCCAAAAAGCTTATCATCAAAAACTGTATCAGACATGATGGGACCCTTATTTCCTATTTGCACAAGATCTTGAAAGGAACTGCTAGAATATTTGTCTTCTAAAGAGCTTTTCATAGATCCTTCAGCTGATGTCACATCGTTCAGTGTGACTAACTTCTCAGTGGACTTTTTGGCATCACGTGTTGACGATAAAACAGGGCTTGATCTACTTTCAACGCCACTCTTAGACGTTTTCTTAGTTAGCTTTTTAAGTAAAAAACGAACCTTCGAATAAGATGAGGGCCCTTCAACCCTGATAGTTTTCTCTACAATTTCTCCATGCAATGTAGAAGGTTTCAGAAATGAAGGGAATTCAGCACTAAATAATGCCAGATAGTGGTTGAATTCCTTGCTTATTTGGGTGTACCAATTTATCATTTTTTTGTCACGTGAGGAGGCAAGACGAAGAGCTTTGCACCAAGATTCTTTCTCCCAAGAAGTATCAAAATACAAGTAAATTGTTTTGCTTCCATCATATATTGCTGAAGTCTTGCTTTCCAGCCTAATGGGGTACCTTTTGGCCCTGTTGCAGAATTATGGAGCAGTATTATATTTTCAAATAGCACTTCCATAGTCAACCTGCCCCAAAATACTTGTCATTGGGTTAATAAGATGACATGATATGATATGACTTCTTAGGCTATTTGAAGATGTCTGAAATCTAGTGAAAGTTTTACAATAATTATGAAATCTACTGAAAGTATTATAATAATTTAAACATACATAAAAAGCATAACAAGCACAAAATTAAATATGTTAGAAGTTATATTAGGAAATAATTTATTCCTATTAGAAGTTATGAGAATTAGATTTACTTCCTAATTTAACTTTATTTCATTTCCTATTTTAGAATTATTTTATTGGATTGGATGTATTTCCTTCTCTATCTTAGGCTTTTATATTTTATGTCGTTTTTTTATCTCCAAATAATTAATATGAATTGATTAATTTGAAAAATTAGGTGTCATATCTTTCCTTTCTAATTATTTCTTTTATATTGTCATTCTTATTCTACGATTCATATAAGAGATACTTATACCCTATTTATATCAATAAAAATATTCCGTCTTATTCTGAATTCCAACATGATATCAGATCCAAATTCCCTACCCTAGTCACCGGTCCTCCCTCCAGGCCATCGGACTCCCTTCCTGCCATTCTCCTAGCAGGAAGGGAGGGGCGCTTTCACCCCCCTAGTCTCTCTTCTTAATCTGCTCTTTCCAAACAAAGACCAAGATTTCACATTCGGAGAGCGATGGCGGGCAGTTGCATCATGACGATGTACAGGAAAAGAGCGGCCATCACAAAGCCCCAAAAAAAGTTGACAACGATCTCGGTGAAGGTTGGTCTCGCCCAAATGCTGTGTAGTGTCGTTATCATGGACGTGGTGAACACTGAGCAGGTGCTCGTTGCAGAGGTCGACAACAATGTGATTATGGCCTTGGAGCGTGTCCCTGCAGACATCTGTTCTCAGTGTAGCGTCGCCAGGATGAGCGATCCAGCCCTAATTAAATAAAACAAGTAGGCGGTGACCATTTTGGCCATGGCGAAAGCCCGCATCGGCCCACTTTGCTGAAGCTTAGATCCTCGAAGCCATTGGCGTCGACTATGTCGATGAGAACGAGGTCCTCACCCCTGCGAATGAACTCCACCATATCAACAAACACAACTTCCATGTTCCCTTCATATGTGGTTGCCACGGTCTAGGTAAGGCCCTCTGTCACATCGTGAGGGTGCCGCCATGATCCGTACCAAGGGGGAGGTAGGCATGGGGAACATAGCAAGGGTCTTTCGCCATGTTCGTTTTGTTATGGGCGACATTGGCGCCCTCAGTGACATGGATGATGATGAGGTCTTCTCTTTTGCAAAGAGGATTGTTGCTCCTTGTGATCTTGTGACGCAGACCGAGCAGCTAGGCTGCCTTCCAGTTGTCCATTCACAGCTGGTGGCGTTGCTACTCTTGTCGACGCCGCTCTCAAGCTGCAACTTGGCTGTGATCGGGTATTTATTGGCTCTGGAATCTTCAAGAGCCGCACTCTTGCCTGCATACCAAAGGGGAGGCAGGCACAAGGAACATAGTAGAGGTCCTTCGCCATGTTCGTTCTGCTATGGGTGTCATTCACTCCCTTCGCAATATGGATGACGATAAGGTCTTCTCTTTTGCAAAGAGGACTGTAGCTCCTTATGATCTTGTGATGCAGACAAAGTAACTTGGCTGCCTTTCGATTTTCCACTTTGCAGTTGTTGGCGTTGCTACTCCCGCCGACGCCACTCTCATGATGCAGCTTGGTAGTGATGGGGTAATCATTGGCTCTGGTATCTTCAAGAGCAGCACTCCTACCCACAGGGCTAGGGCAATCGTGCAAGCAATATCTCACTACCCTGTCCAAGAGATCCTCGCCAAAATCAATGTTGGATTAGGGGAGGCTTCATGAGGCAGCTCAGTGTTGCCGCCAAGCTCTTTCTTTAAATCCTTGTCTGGTTGATGCTCATTGCAATCTCAGGAATCACATTAAGAGTCTGTTTGGGACAGCTGCAGCTTATTCAGCTTATCCTAATAAGCTGCTTATTATGATAATCTGGTGATAAACAGCTGATCCGGATAAGCTGTCTGTCTGTTTGGTTTGTGCGTTTAGATTGTGCGTTTAGAGAATAGCTGATTCTGAAAAAATGACAAATCTGTCCTTGTTTTGGATAAGCTGCATTTGTTTGGTTGGTGCGTTTCGTAAACAACTTATTTGCATATTTTCTTTACAAATACACAACAAATTTACATATCTAACACCTAGTTATTAATAATGATATACATTATTAATCTTTTAAAAGTAAAATATACATTTTCATGTATAGATTTATGATATCCAACTATTGTGTATGTGTAAATATCAAAATTTTGTTGTTAGATATCTAAAATGCATAAAAATTGCGTGAACTCACAGTAGACAGTTGATATAAAAAAAAATACCAATTTACTTTGTCAGTCCTATCTATAAATCATCTCAGTGGCAAGCGATAAAAAATGAAATAAGCCACTTAATTTACATATCACATAAAAAAGATAAGAATAGTGCCAATGACATAACTAAAAAAGTAAGCCAACATATGTGTCATACAAGCAGCAATTGCCCTAAAAGAACATGGGCCATCCAAGCTGCAATCGTACAATTTGTGATTTCATCAAAGCTACGGTTGGATAGTATTTTCAAGCTAACATAGTATACTCAACAACTAAAGTTTGGAAGCAACGGTTGCCCACAACAAATCTTTCATAACAGAACTAAAGTTTGAAAACTCATAACTATCATTTCCCAAGCAATACCACATCTATACTGCATTTAATATATCTAACACCTGCATTTTACACTAAATCTTTGAGCACAAGTTCCCCTCGATTAGTAGGAATAACAGAACTTAAAGCAATAGTAAGCATCACTTTAACTTTCATATCAATATGCATATTTTAAGAGATAGTCGAATATATACCCTTGTAAACAACTTTTAAACTCAAAATGAATTACTGTTGAAATCAACACTTGTCTGAAACAAGATAAATTTGCAAAAATACGAAGAACGTTGTATCCAAAATCGCTGTTGAGGGCAAGCACAGTGAAATACGAAGGTCAAATAGATCTATTATACCCACAACCGTAGCTTTAAAACTCAAAAGAAAATCACAGCAGAAAGCCATCAAGAAAGACCAACGAAATAAAGGATTTTTTCTTGAAGTCTCCCCTTCAGTTAAATTGGCACTTAAGGAACAATATGCAAAATATTTGTACAGGGAATCAAAATAATATTAAAACTTCTGAAAAATTTGTTTCTTTTGAAATAAACTATTTAGAAAAGAATTTAACTTGGGAATCAAAACAGAAGTGATAACCACAGTAGATCCTTCAAGCAGATGCTCCCTTTAACAATTTCAACATTGTGTTGTCATTTTGAAATAAATCATTCATAAGCTGAAATCTAATTCAGCTAATTCCAATTAATTCTTCCAAAATACACAAACACAAAGGAAGCGATCCCAAGAACACAAATAAAGTTTGCAAAGAAGAGATGGCGAGGAGGCAGAGAAGATGTCGAGGGGGGACGAAAGATCCAACAGGAGGAGGAGAAGCGAACGAGACTTAGGGCAGAGGAGGCGAGGGGCGTCAATGGCCTTTCGCTCGTATGAAACACGGATCAAGCGGCGACGGAGTGCTGCGATGTGTTGAATTGGAGAGGGAGATAGAGCTGCGTGAGTTCGACCGGAGAGAGGACCAGGGCAGCACCAATTGGGTTTTGCGATGGAGGTTCTCTGCCAGAGCTTAGAATGCGAGAGAAGACACCCACGAGCAGAGGGCGTATATGCCTTTCCCTTCAACGAAGCGCGGCCCGCGATCCACGTCTAATATTAAAAACCAAATGTCGTTTTCAAAAACTCCTTCAAAACGTGATATTCAAACACTCAGTGGCGTTTTCAAAACACCACCGCTGTGAATAAGCTCCCCCAAACGCACCCTAAATCACAACGGCTGATTCAAGAGGCATATAATAGCTATCTAGAGACATTGCATATACAACCTACTTTTGGTTGAGGAAGGTGGAGCCCCGGTTCACTTCCTATTACGGCAGATTATTTGATAAATTGATTCTAATTCTTTTCTTTATGTATTTTATTCTCTGTCATAGCTTGATGATTCTAAATTTTTTATTTAAAGCAGTTGCCTTCTATTGACAGGAAGAATTAAGGAAAGTTTAATTAATTAATTAAACTTTATCAGATTAATCTTCTACTCCTCCTGTTGCTATAGAGAAAAAGGTAATGAATATGATAGTTTGCCTTAATGGGCTTTATATGGGTCATTAAAGCATAATTCCATGGAATCATGAAATTAAGGGTTACCAAAATAAATTAGATGCTGTGAAGCTTTAAAAGGGACTCACGATTTCACGGATGTGTATTACTCTCCAAACAGTTTAAAGTTATCTTTTCTTCTTCTTGGTTGACTCTCGGTTTAGAGAAAGAGAGAAGGTGAGAGAAAGAGAGAGAATTCTTTCTTGTAAGTCGACGTGGTCGACGGTGTAATCCTCAAAACTAATAAAATCCTCTGCAGCTCCGTGGACGTATGCAATTTGCCGAACCACGTAAATCTTGTGTCGTCTTTTCTGGTGTGATTTTTCTCGATCTATTTTT
>NEWO01000871.1:196932-217741 GCA_003013225.1 Phalaenopsis aphrodite
ATCATAGTTGATGCACCAACACCTCAACAAAATGGGGTAGCCAAGAAAAAAATCGACATCGCCTTGCTCTATTATGTTTCAGTTTAATGTCCCGAAATGTTTCTGAAATGATGTCATTCTTACCGTCACTTATCTTATCAGTGAAGTTCCCTAAAAAATTCAATTCTGAGATCATGTTTTCCTAACAATCAGGTAATCTCCATTTTACATGACAAAATTTTTGGGTGCACAACTCTATTTCGGAACACAGCCCCAACTCGGAGTGAACTTGATCTCAGGTCCATAAAATATATTTTACTGGAATACTCTGCCACTTAAAAGGGGTATCAGTATCTTGACCCTACCACAAATAAGGTCTAAGTGAGTTTTGATGTTTCTTTATTTAAAAGTGTTCCCTACTTTCCTAACTAGGCCTCCAGTGAGGGGTAGCTAGAGTTCTTAGGTTACTGCTTCTTACCCTACTTCTGTTGATGTTCCCCCTACATCACCTACCATCTAGGAACGTTCTAACCGCCTCTCCTACCACCAAAGAGCCATTTGTCCCTCTGAATCCACCAACACATCCTCCCACTCCCTCACTGAGGGTGAGCTAGAGTTCTTGGTTACTGCTTCTTACCCTACTCCTGTGGATGTTTCCCCTACATCACCTACCATCGAGGAACCCTTTGTTCCTTTGGTTCTAACCACCGCTCCTACCACCAAAGAGTCATTTGTCCCTTTGAATCCACCAACACATCCTCCCACTCTCCATGTCTACACTCAGCACACTCATTCTAACGCACCTACTCTAGAGCACGCCAATCCCTTATTGAAGCCTGAATCCCCACCGGACGACATCCACAGCACTGCTCCAACTTCAAATAAGGAAGTCAGTTCCTCTAGTAAGGTACACAATCAAACATGTCCACTATCCCGTGTCAAACTATGTTTCTTCTCACAGATTATTGACAGCCTACAGAGCATTTTAATACCTGAGCAAAATGCCCAAATCACAAAAGAAACACAAAAATAAACTTTATTGATATAAGAATAGGATTACAACACACACAAACTAAAAATAACATCACAACCACATAAAATGATACAAACGACACCTCAGGTGCATCCCAAGGGCGGTGGAGGTCGGTTAGGTGGATCAAGATGGTTGGTAAGGGTGGTGCCAGCAAATAAATGTTAATGATAGCGAGGGGCAAGTGCAGAATCGCAAGGACAAGGTAAAATGCAAGGGGATAGAGCGGCGAAGGCTGGGGAAGGGGATTAGGAGTGACCGGAGGCTATGGGGAAGGAGGAGGAGGACTGAATAGCCAAAAAGGAAGGAAAATACATCACCACCTAGAAGTAGGATACAGCCGGAGCACCACCATCTCTTTGAATACAGTCCAAACTGAGGAAAAGAACTCCACACTGGAATCTGAAATCAACACACATCAAAACTACTTCCCAACTCTGAGAACAACAACTAAATAGACTCTTACGTGAAAAAGAAAGGAAAGAAATAAAGAAGGAAACTCCAACACAAAATGAGGGGGTGGGGAGTCCAGATATATTCAGAAATTAACCCTAAAAATACTGTCAAACAAAGAAGACGCAAAAAAGGAAGAAATATAGGCCCTGGCGACACTGTCACCCTTTTCCAAGTGCTCAATCCAGGTGAGAGATGCGAAAAAAAGGTCTTCTGGCCGATCAATCCTTTTGGAAGCTTGGACCGGCCCCCATGCTAACCGACACTTGTCTTCCAGCATTCGAGCGGAAGTTCTCGCACCCTCGTCCGTAGTGGGAAGGGGGAAAGCCCCATGTTAGTCTCCCAGAGTTGGGGGAGCTTCGACTTCATTGGTCAAAGCTTTTAGCTCCTCATGACACGACATCAAGTCCCTTAGTAGGTCGATCGTGTTGGTATTGTCATCCCACAACACATTCTGGTAGAATATCTATTTATCCCCTTTTGACACATTCTGAGCTGGAACAATAATAAGTATTATCACAGCTCAGTTATCGAGTTATTTCAGGGGTAACCTATTTCTTCCACTCCACGTAATCGGCGGAGTGCAGTTGAGGAACTGATATGGAAGGAGAGATCAATTCTGGGGTAAAATTTATGGCATGTTTCGCCCCTCTCACTAGTACGTCCTTAGAAGAGACATTTTCATCACTGATAGAACCTGGATCCCATTGAAGAATTTTTGTCCCCATAAAACTCGTTAAGCCCACTACAAAACTGGGGTTCATCTCTCCTGCTGGATATCTAACGAGGGGTAACATGCGGAACAGGAAATAACCTTTGAATAATTCCGCGTGATATTCTCACCATGGTACAAACCGACTCCTCATCGGACCTGCTAAACCTCCCCCCGTAGGGATAACTCAGGAGGAGGTCTATCCATCTAAAAAATCTGTATTTATCTCATATATGTTGGCCCCGTATCTGATGTCGACCCCTCAAGCTCATGATCCTTTTGGATCGCCAAGGCCAACCCTGCCATTGCTCCTCTCAACTCCTTTGAAACAGTAACTTGAGGTACCATGGTTTCGTACTCTGCTTGAACACACATTACATCAAGTTCAATACCTTTCAGAACGTCTACTGTTACCTCAATTGGAATATCTATCTCGGGGTCTACTGAAACTGGTGGTCTCTGCCTCGCTTACTGCAAGTGGAGAATCCTCTCGGAAGTCATAATCTTCTCCCGTATCAATTGTCATTGACTAATTTTTCAACAACACCATGCTCAGTGAAACAAATCTCTCTTGGTGGTGCATTTTGATTCCACATGCATAAAACAGTGGCACTTGCAACACTTCTTGGCTGTGATGAATTCAGTGATGTGGTCGGCTCTCACATATTCTCTAATTTGAATCAATTTGTCCTTTGACAAAGTCGTCTTGGGTGTTCCCCTTGCGTGTACTCTGGCTTCAAGATCCTGAAGTTAATTACTGCCTCTAATATGTTGGGGTCGCTCGGTGGGGTGATCCCTCCACTTTTGAAGATAGAGTCAGTAGTTCGTCCGTAGCAAGCTGGTAGAAACTGGTACTGTGTGTCCTGTTTCATCCTCAGATTCTCTCGTTCTCCTCTTCGACTCTCCCAATCACGATCAAGGGTAACCTCCCATTGAACTTCATCCTCAATTTCTATAATCCACCGCTGAAGTCGGCAGATCTCTTGTCGTATCTCCTCCCTGGGGCTCGGGCATGTATCTCATTAGTGACATTGCTAAGGTTTAGGAAAAAAAAGAGAAATTTTGGTGGGATTAGGGTTTGGGTTGTGGAAAAGTTATCTGATGGTAGGAAAAAAAAGTTTTGGTTTATGGAGAATATTAGGAAACCCTACGATGGGACAAGGGTTGGGATAGCTCTGATAGCAAACGATACCGGAAGAAAACGCCCATACCACAAAAGAAACATAAAAACAAACTTTTATTGATATAAAGATAGTGTTACAACAAATACAAACTAAAAATAACATCACTAGCACATAAAACGACACAAACAACACGTCGAAAGTGCATCTCAAGAGCGGTGGAGGTCGGCTAGGTGGGTCGGGATGTTTGGCAAGGGTGGTGGCAACAAATGAATGCTTATGGTAGTGAGAAGAAGGTGCAAATTTGCAATGACAACAAGGTAAAATGCAAGGGGGTGAAGCGACAGAGGTTGGGAAAGGGGATTAGGAGTGATCAGAGGCTATCAGGAAGGAAGAGGGTAGGATGACCAAAAAGGGAGGAAGATACATCACCACCTTAGAGTAGGACCACCTCCTCGGATACAACCCACAATGGGGAAAATGCTCAACACAGAAATTTAAAATCAACACACAACAAAACTATTTCCCAACTCTGAGAACAACAGCTAAATATACTCTTACATGAAGAAGAAAGTAATGAGATAAAGAAGAAAACTCCCACACAAAAGGGAGGGGTGGGGAGTCCAAAAATATTCAGAAATTAACCCTAAAAATACTGCCAAACGAAAAAGGCACAAAGAAGGAGAGGCCATGCTGCCCTTTTCAAGTGCTCGATCCAAGCGGGAGATGCAAAAGGAAGATCGCCTTGGCCGCTCGATCATTTTGGAAACTTGGACTGGCACCCATGCCAGCCGGTTTGGCCGACTCTTGTTTTCTCGCATCCAGGCGGGAAGTTCTCGCACCCACGTCAGCAGCAAGAAGGGGGAAAGCCCCGCATCACATTTGCTACGGCCCCAACCAAACATCAGCTTCCATCAACTGTTGATGCTCCCTTTGTAACACTCAAATTTCAAGAAACCAGATAGAGTTTGACACATTTGAAAAATACTCCAAATTTTACATCTCTCGCAATTCAATCGAAATAATTTTATTAAATTCTACCTAAGAAATTGATCAATTCCATATAAAGCATCATACATGAATTGTTAACAGATTTGGAGATATTAAATTCAGAAGTTATATTTTTTTAACATAATTAATCCTTAATTATAATCCTAATTAAGGAATTCCTGTTCTCAACCGACCTTCACTCTTTTTAGTTGTTATTTTCGGTCGATTAGGGCTTCCAAAGCTCCGATGTCCTTCCCCCTCTCCCGAATTCCTCGTGTCTCACTCAGTTCCCTAACGCGGTAGCTTGATCCGCGAGCTCCTATGCGATCTGCACTGTAGGAGAGTTGCGGTCTATAGCAGTCGCGCAAATTGGGCACATAGCCAAGTGCCGCACAGAACAATCCAGAGTTACGTGGCAATTTCTATAAGTGTGAATCCCTCTCTCACGTCATTTGAGACTTTCATTTCCTTCCACACTCTTCCATTTTGACATTTGCCTAGTTCTTCGTGCTTTTCTCGTTTTCAAAGCCATTCGATGCGCTGATTTTGTGCAAGTGTCACAATTGATGTTGCGAGCTTCAAAAAATATTTTAATTTTAGCATGAAATCAACAAGAAGTAAGGTTTGATATGATAGGAAGGATGAAAAGTGAAATTTGTGATTTTGAAAAGGTGAATTTATGTTGAAAAGTCCATTTAAGGTAAGTTTTAGCAAGTACATTTTT
Source organism: Phalaenopsis aphrodite (assembly GCA_003013225.1). Classification (NCBI taxonomy): domain Eukaryota; kingdom Viridiplantae; phylum Streptophyta; class Magnoliopsida; order Asparagales; family Orchidaceae; genus Phalaenopsis; species Phalaenopsis aphrodite. The sequence goes on from NEWO01000871.1 coordinate 201,942, forward strand.
GGTTTAATACAAGTTATGAGCCAAATTTTATAAAATCTTATGTTGTCTACGAGCCCCATGTTGTCTATAAGGAGCAGGGAGCTCGAGACGAGAGAGTGACACTCGTCGTAGGGCTATTCAATCAAGTCAGGTGAAATAATCTTGTTCTAATTTAAGAAAAAAAATTTTCTATAGATTTTCATATGATTTCTATTTTGATACAGATACATTTAAAACTTCTTGAATATTATAAATGTATACATGCAATTGAAAGTATAAATGTACGTTCACTTTTTTTACAATACATGTAATATTATGATTAGGTTATATACATATGACTATGCATATGATATGAATTTTCTGCATTTATTTATTTGTTATAATTCAAGCATATGTCTATAATAATGTAATGTCTGATAGATGTTTGATGTGAGGGTTGATGATTTAAATGTCACGAGTAATAATAAAGGTAGACTATCATGAGTGTCTGATATTTATAGGGGGACAAAACTCTGAGAACTTTTAGAATTAGACGGTGACAGAACATTAGAGAACCGTGAGTACCAGGAGAGCTATCGATAACTGCAATATTGGAGGAAGTTAAAGCTTTATCGATAGTTTATATAGTCATTAGGGCAGGGAGACAACCCATGATGAAAGGACATGACAATAGTCGATTTTTATACATTAAACAAATAGCATTACTATGAAATGATATTGCTATAATTACATACTATAAACAATCTATGAACATGTTTATGAACATGCTTTTGATTATACTTAATCATTTCATGTTTATGGTCTATATGTTACATTGCAGTCTTAATTTTTATAATGTCTGGTCTCTTTTCATGTTCTCTCTATTATGCTAACATGTTACTAATTGTATGTGCAAACAAGTAAATTTTCCTACGAGCATGCACGTTGCTTCTTTTTCATGTATAAATTTTTTATGTTAACCCTAATTATTTTTCTGAACTCGTTGCTCATGCTTCATTATTGTATTCAAAGTAGGGGCAACGAGCACCGGGTGAATAGCCAAATGTGTCTTTGTACAGTTTTTGCACAATAGTTTTGGGCGCATATACATATACTTGGGTACATACTTTTATTATATTGGATTTAGTAGCTCTGTATAGTTTTCATATTTTTTATGATATGATTTTCATGCTTCCGAGTATGTATATGAAATATAATATATCACATATATTGTGGTGATCTAACTAGACCAATTCATTACCCACTGAGTCCTGATTATATAAATCAGGACGAGCGCTTGTAAGATTTGGTCTGACCAAATTGTCAGCTTCTGTCGCACTACAATTGACCCCACAGAGGAGGTTAGTTGGGGTGCAACAGCTTTAGCAGGCCCAACCTAGAAAGCTGCTGTCATGGATGAGATGAATGCCCTTCAGCGAAACCATACATGTAACATTGTTGATCTTCCTCGGAGCAATAAAGCAATGGGATGATGGATTTTTAGCATCAATTTTAAATCTGATGGTTCCTTGAAACGCAACAAAGTACGGTTAGTCGCTAAAGGGTAATCACAGGCCTGCGGAGTTGACTATGAGGCATTTGCTCAGTGAACCTAGATTGACCTTTATTCCAGCTTTATGTCAAGAATGTGTTCCTGAATGGCAACCTTATAATGGGGGTATACATGACTCTTCCTCCAGGCTTTGACTCCACTGCCTCCTAAGGGCAAGTATGAAGGTTGCTAAAATCCCTCTATGAATTGAAGCAATCACCATGCGCATGGTTTCAAAAATTCACATAGGTGGCGGTAAGTCATAAATTCACTCAGGCTCAATCGGGTCACACTCTCTTCTTCTAAAATTCCTCCAACGACCAGGTAGTTATTCTTATCGCCTATGTTGACGATATTGTTCACACAAGTAATGATCTACCAACATTGGAGTCTCTGAAATGCATTATTGTTGCTTTCTTTAAAATGACGGACTTTGGATCTTTCCGTTACTTTTTAAGTACGGAATTTGCTTGGTCATCTGAGGATATTTGTCTATCTCAGGAAAAATATGTGATTGACTTCTTGACAGAGAACAACCTTCTCTTGTGCAAGCCAGTAGTTGTCCAGATGAATCTCAATGAAAATTTTCTTGATGTTCCCAATGCAGTTCCTGTAAACACGACTCGCTACCAGCACCTTGTGGGGAAGCTCATCTACCTCGCCCAAACACGCCCCGACATTTGTCACGCGGTTGGAATAATCGATCAATTCACGCATGATCCCTATGAGCACTATTTCCAAGTTGTCTACCGAATTCTCCACTATTTAAAAGACAAACTGAACTCAAGTTTATTTTTTTCCAATCATACCTCTCGTTCCGTCAATGATCAACGGCTTGCCTTAGGGTACTGCTCATTTGTGTAAGGAAATCTGGCCACATGAAAAAACAAAAAGTCGTTTGTAGTTGCTCGGAGCAGTGTGAAAGTCGAATTTCAGTCTATGTCTCCAAATATTTGTGAAGTTTTCTTGTTACGCATCATGCTCCACGAAATATGTATGACATTCTTTGCTCTCCTAAAGTTGTTTTGTGATAATAAAGCGGTCATTAGCATTGCTCACAAACCGGTCCAACATGATCACACTAAGCATGTTAAGATTGACCAACACTTCATTAAGGAAAAATTCGAGTCCGAGGAGATTTGTGTTTCATTTGTGTCATCTAGTGGTCAGTTGACAGATATTCTCGCAAAGAACCTTCATAGGCCACTGTTTGACGATTTTAAATCCAAGTTTAACAAGACTGACGTCTACGCTTCAACTTGAGAGGGAGTAGTAGAATATTTATTAATGACAGTTTTAACCATTATTAATTCATGTTGATTCTAAGTTATTACCTTGGATTTTCTATTATTACATTTATTTTCTACTATATCATGTTTTTATTTCTTTTCTTTCTAATAGATCCTGTAATGAGTATTTATACCCCTCTTTGCATCAATAAGATTTACCTTGGGTTCTATTCTAACATACCACGTAGTTTCCGTGATCTTATATAAGATCATTATACTTCACACCAGTCAAAGTCATATGTTGTAGTAAGGTCTGTGTCAGAGTAATAGCACAATGAGAAGGAGTGCAAGGATAAATAACAGGAATTTTACAATTTGAAAAAATAATTACTTCAACAAGAAAACTTAAAACATTTCCTTCTTCGCTATTTATTCTGGATGACAATGAGGGATGGCTTATAAAGTTTCCCTGTCTAATAATCCATTATGATAGTAATGAATTTGATGAAAAAGCTTCAATTTTTTAGCTTACCATTTTTTGGAAGATAGATTTGAGGATGATACAGCTAATATTGTACAATCAAAAAGCTTAATGGCAGTAGCTTGAGAACCATCTGGATCAGATAAGATTAACAAGTGGTCTTTGATTCTAGCATGCTTCTTTATAGGTTGAACCTGCACAGTACCTTTCTTCCCTTTCAGCTCCTTAGGTCCACCAATTTGAGTTTCATTTAAACAAACCTTTGGAACATCTTCTGGCTCCAAAAACCAAACTATTCCCTGATAATAATGAACAAGAATAAGCTCGAGAAAATATCAAAAAAGATCAGCATACTTACAAATGCGACTAAGACTACGTCTCATCGAGAAAAAGGGGATAAAAAGCACAAATGTCATAAAATCAGAAAAATAAGATGTAAAAGTTCAAAATGCAGAAAAAGGGTACAGGTGTGTGTCCATAAACATGCACATGCACACATGTTCTAGTGATCATCCATCTCCTCTTAGATCTGGGCTGCCACATAAAAAGAATATTGAAAATACGTTGGGTTCGTAAGAGCGAGAAGCATCATACAAAGTATAATGATGCACTAACATGGAAAAACTTAATTTAATAAAAATGCACAATAAAATACAATAGTTTAGAACAAAAAACATATTAATTTGGATCATATCAATTAACTTCAACAAATAAGCTCAAATGTTGAGTAATGGAATTCTACCATTGGTTATACAAACTTTAGTATGCTACATCTGAAATATGAACCATACAATAACACAACCTCCCAAGAACAATCAATGTTATTCAAAGCCATATGACTTCTCAACTTATCATTCTAAAATTCTCAAAAAACAAATCCACTGGTTTCATATTTCGACATAATCCTCACTTACGGCTCACAATAAATTGCTCAAAAAAAGAAATAAATATATAAAACAATACATATCAGCAAGTTAGCCCAGACAATTTTGTTGTTTAAATTCCAGCACGTAACCGCATAAACAACCAGAATCCCAAACAAGCTCAAAACGACGAATGCCGATTACAAGGAATCTGAAAGATGACACAGCCAAAATCCAACTCAATGTACCGTCCCTCACCTGCTTATTACGCGCAGAGGCGACCCATTGCTCGGAGTCGAGTTCAACGGGTTCCCGCTGCGGCTCAGGCGCCCCTATCGTCTTCCGGCGTAGCCGAAAGATGGCTATGTACAACGCCAAACCCTCTGCAGCCAAAACAAACAAGGATCCGAGAAGGAAACCCAGCACGAGGGCGAAGTACGCCATCGCCGAGATCGCTAATAAATTTACGACGTATTAAAACATTCCGCGAAGATAATTAGCGATCGCCAAGGGAAAGAAAGAAAAGGACGAGTTAGGGTTACTTCAGCGCAGTGACTGCGGAATCAAACGAGCGAGGAATCCAAGCCCCGCAATTGGTTCGGTTTATCTTCGAAGAACAGAGAGGGAGGAGGAGAACAACATAGTTTCGAAGCGATTCGACTTGTGTAACTTCTCAGCCGGCGGGTTGCTTCGTGGAAATGGTAACCGCAGAACTTAGAATCCGTCTCCTGTTGTGTAGCCGTCAATGCAGCACAGACGGTGAACGGAAGGGGCACCGGCCACAGGGAAGGCTACAGTTTATGCTTCATTTTTTCTGATGGTAGAATTAGAAGGGAAGATCTTGGATGGCAAGAAAGAAAAGGTGAAGGAGTACGAATGAGAGCGACAGTTGACTCACAAATATATAAGAAAATATTTGTTTCCGATTAATTTTTTGGGACATTTACATACATGCAATCATCTGTATTCACATACAAACAAAAAATATTTATTTTTTTATATTTCACCAAATATATACACTAATGCTATCAATACGAATCTAAAACAAAAGAACAGCCAAAGATAAAAAGCTTGCCCCAAGATAAACAGCTGAACGATAAGCCACTGCCAAACAGATGAATTCTCTAAACCCGGGACAGATCAAAGCTTCGGAGATGGTTCATCGCTCGATAGCAACAAGAGCAAGATGTAACTCATCTTAGTAGCAATTCTCATTGCATACCTCGCACATGCAGCGATAAGATCTGTTTAAGACCTTGCGGCGATGAACCGATCAGGTAAACGAGACATAGGTCACGTAAGACTTAAGCCAAAGCAAAAAGTGAGTCACGTTCATCCGATAAAAAAATTGACTCACCCGCTAACCAACCAAAGCGCAGATAGAAACCCCCTGGTCGCGATAAAATGATCGACTTGCTTTTGTTGCGGCAGACAAGATCGTCATTCGATCGAACGCCTTTGTTAACCAAACACAAGGCACGATCGCTACCCAGCCAATTGTCTCAGTCGGCCTTATTCTAGTGAATCGATTAACCAATTATTGTCATATTACAATTCAAATTGTAATACAAAGATGAAATTAAATACATACAATTAATCAAAATATTAATTATATTAAGAAAGGTTTCCATAAGAGTTCCATCTTTTCTATAGTTGAACAAAAATATTTGTATAAATAAGAGAAAAAAGGACGACCGAAAAGAGACAATCATTTGGACTCCCCCGGTTCTCTCCTTAGTAACTCTCGGTTCACTTTATTCTCTCATTCACTCGACTCTAACTCTCGAGGCGTGTTCACAAAAGACAATATGAGATTCAACATCCTGGAAGGTGGTGTGGTGAGCGTGGACATGCTCTAGACAAGAAGCATGGCTAACAACAAATGAGCGACATCCCAAAGAGAGACAACACCCATGGAATCCAATAGAGCCGCTACACAACCAAACGTACATGTGCAAATCAATGGCTTACAAGCCCACATGACCCTCATGATGGAGCAATTTGAGGTCCACCGAGCAGCAATCACCAAGAACGATTACACACCTCGCTTAAAAGAAAAACCCAAGCGGGTTCGTTCCGAGAGGCCCCCACCAGGGAACTTGTCTATCCCGCACAACCAGGTTAACAACCAACAAATAGAGGGACAAGGTGATTCCCAACTCATCGACACAGTTGCATCTGTGCAGGCGAATAGGCGATGTGAAGAACATATGTGAGTGCCTGTCTGGATGATCACAAAAGGGGCCTTCACATATAAAATCAAAAAGGTGATACTTTTGCCCAAGTTAAAAATTCCTCTCATGGATTCATACAAAGAGAAGAATGACCCGATCAACCACGTCACATCGTTTGAATCATCCGTCGGTCTGTTCCAGATTGATGACCCAATAATGTGTCGTCTCTTCTTAACCACCCTGAAAGAGTTGGCCCTTTGGTGGTTTAACAATATGTCAACCGAAACCATCTAAAGTTAATATGAGTTTAAGAGACTATTCATTTCACACTTCTCAAACATGTTCAACCTCAAGCAAGGAGAAAACAATAGTCTGCGGGCCTACATCACCCACTTCCAGAATGAGATGATGGAAGTTATAAATCTGAAGCAGGAAATAGGCGGAATAGCTTTGAAGCGAGGAGTTCAAAGCAAGCGAGGAGTTCAAAGCAAGCGATTTACGTATGACCTAAATATGTTTAAACCTACTACTTTTGTAGAAGTGTTGGAGATGTAGAACGAGCACATACTCGCCGAGGAAGATCTCCAAGGCTCTCAAAAGGGTAGGCTGGAATTATCCAACAACCCATCAAAGAAGTGGAAAGAAAGGGGCGAACAAAAAAGGGCAAAGGATAATCAGTATGCTGGTCTCCAAAATAACAACTCTCAGTCTTGAAATTATGGGAGAAATAACCGAGGAAACCATGACCGAAAGCAGCACTTCGATCAACAGTCAACCTGAATATTATGATCGACCACATGCTTACAAGGAAATGAAAGGATTGATACCCAATGTGTCGATGACTAAAGTAATTCAGGCCATCCAAAGTAAGGACTACTTCAAGCCAACCCCATCACTGAAGGTGCCCTCGGCCTTACTAGATATGAAAAGGTATTGTTTGTACCGTCGCAACCACAGACACAACACACAAGTTCTTCACCTCCGGAACCTAATCGAGGAACTCGTCTACGTTGAAAATCTTAACAAATTTGTAGTGATCGACACACATACACAATGACAGGGTAAAGCGCCAACAAGAGATCCCTCCAAGGGGCCTGTGACCCAAGACGCACTTACGCGTATTTTTAATCTCATTAATTATGCCAAAAAATATATCTCAATTTATAACTTGAGGCTGGTGTGAACACTTACAATGATTTATGAATTATATAATAGATTTTCACACTATGAGTACTACACAAGTATATGTATCGTTTCAAGTAACATAAGATTTTCTTTAAAACCCTCAGTATCGATCCCACGAGAAATGAGGTAACTCCTAAAATCAACTTACAAAAATTATATTTAAATTACAAATTAAAAAGATAAAAGATTTAAAATGATATGCTTACCAAAAATTATTATTAAAAGAGTTTTAAAAGGTACCAACTGAATGTAACAGCTTAGCAAAATATAACAACAAGTTTAGATATTATGGAAAAGACTTTTCTCTTGCAAAGAGATTTTAATCTATGTAGGATTCAAATGATTTAAGACAAAATTTTAGTATTGTGACAAATAAAAACAAACATTATTCTTTAGCCTCTTCCGGTGCTTGCAAATAACATTAGATAACTTAAGGCTGATTCCTTAACATCTCGACTCCACATCAGTGTTATCTAACCTCTCACCTCTAGAAGCCCCTAGCCTATGCCACCATAATGACTGAATCCCAACGTCAGAGTACTAAACCTTAAGCCAAACAGATAAGAATCTAGTTTGGCACTCTAGATCTAACCAATTTTACACCCATTGAAACTTATCTCCCTATTTATTTTCACTCTCCCTTAGGTGATTGCAATGGTTCTACCTAGAATGAAGTCTGGTATCTGCTAGTTAAGTGAAATCATAGCCCTCCCAGGTCATTATGTTTCTCAAGGGATTTTAACATCATAAGTGGTTAATTTGCAAAGTAAATGAAGATTCAGTGAAAATACCACCACAATTTTTTAAAAATAAACATAAATTTTTAAATTATTCTCATCCCATAAGATTAAGTCTCATATGTAAGAAGAAAGAAAGGTAACTACTCAAAATTCAAGGAGATTAAACAAAAACAAAACATCTGCATTGAAATCCAAGTATTGCAGCAAAAACTCAAACACAAATACAATGTACTTTGTTTTCTCCTCAAGTAAACTTCTGGAGTTACCTCTAAGCAATCTCCAAACTTCTTCACACTAAAACACACTCACACTTACACTTGAACACAAAATATGAAAAACCTAACTCTCTATTGTCGCCCAATTAAAGTTTTGAGGCTCTGAAAGGTCTCTAAATTCAGTCAAATCCTTCTAATTAAATAGAAAATAGAAAAAAACCAAGGGTTGCTTCAAACACCCCTCCAAAACTCGGTCAAATTTGATGTATCTTCTAGAAAGGTAGTTACTGACACTATAGCACAAGACTGGCGCGCTATAGCGCCCTTTTAACCGATCTGTGGCGCTATGGCAACAAGGAGTGGTGCTATAGCGCCTCACAAAAATCATCATTTTTGCTCCATTTTCTTTGAATATCTATTTCATGTACCTGAAACTAAAAACATGCAAAATATATTTCTTTAAAGTGCAATATCATCAAAAATGTACATAAAATGCTTATAAAACATGCACTAAAAACAAGTTATTTTGAGATGAATCAATTAGCCCAAACTTAAATGTTACTTGTCCTCAAGTAACTTATTATACTATTTAAAATTTTTAAGATGTGGTAGCAAATTTAACTTAACGAATTCTATAATTTCTGCTTTATAACATACTATAGTGAAAGTTTCGGAAAAATTTTTAACTCAGATTAAAAGCTAAAGTAGAAGAACATTTAGTAGTCAACTTTAAAAATTATGATTTTATATCTATTTCAAAAATAACTACAATTAGTCATATTTAAGATTTTTAGAAGAAACACCAAAAAAAAGAATTGCATGAGAATTTCATTAGTAAAGGTGCTAATACTTCTAAGTCAAGTTAGAAATGTAATTAAGTTTTTTTCCTTAAGATGATTCAAGTAAAACCAATTTTTTATTAGGCATCTCTTCAAGTTACTTCTCACATATTTTTTCTTTTTGCTATTCTTTTTCTCTTTCTTTTAGGATTATTTTCGATCCTTTCTTTTTCTATATTTTTCTTTCTTTTTCATGTCATATGAGGATTACTTTATTTAGATAGTCTTTGATGATTTTGAACTCCAGTATCCTCCTCTTAAAGATAAAAATATCTCACATTTCCTTACTTTAACAAATGTATATTAGCTTTAAAATTTTTCATAAAGTCTCAACTCTTTCTTTCCAAGTATAAATCCAAGATCCTTAATATTTCAAAAAATACAGTATTCTTTACTTTAAATAGTAAAAGCATAACTCCAAACCCGTCATATAAACATCTTAATTCTAGAATTAACTTTCATTATTTAAAAACTATTACTTAGGTTTTCTATAACTTTCATAAAATCAAAAATATAGTTTTTTAAAGTTAAGTCTACATACTACAGGTTATGTTAAAAATAATTTTGAAAAATACAATTTCTGAGGGAAAAATAAGGTTTAGTTTAAAAAGAATTTTCTCCCCTTCCCCAAACTTAAATTTTTAAACTAATTTAAAGTAGGAGGGTTCATGAAGGAAGAGAATATTTTTTTAAAATTTTAAAAACAGGGAAACTAATACACATACAAGTAGGAAAGACAAGTATTGAGTAGTGATAAACATAAGACGAGCATGCATAAAAACACAAAATAAGCATTACTCTAGCATTTAATGTGGAGCAGAAAATAAACAGTGGAACTAAAAGTTTAGCAGAAAAAAAACTTAAAAGAAATTAAATACAAGCACATTACACATAAGTACAACAAATCACTAACATAACAGAGTCCAAATTTTCAAACAAAATAAAGAGAAAGAAAGAAAACAACACACTACACATCAATCTTCATCATCTTCAACATCATCATCATCATCATCATCATCATCACCTAGATCGATGTCCTCATCCATCTCAGAAGGTCGATATGTGTGAAAGTAGGGCAAACAGGAAATTCCACAGAATGGTCACCTCCCATGTATCTACTCATAGCCTCATTATAAGCAAAATCATACTCAATCTTCCTCATCATAATATCAACACTATGATATAAATGAGATTCAACCCCTTTCACTTGATTACATAGATTTATGATATCTCCTTGTTGAATCATCATTTGTTCCATAAGAGAAGGCAGAGAAACGAACTCAGAAGCAGATGGTCTAGAAGCAGGAGCAGGAGCAGAAGTAGAAGCTGAAGTAGAAGGTACGTTAACTTCAGTCCTCTGTCTACTCCCAAAATGTCTCTGATATTTTTCCAAATTTGATTTTCCAATGGGTTTATGAGATGGTAAAGTTTCTTCCCAAGTCTCATAACTCACTCCAGAACCAGCACACAAAGTAGTAATAAGAGAAGGGCAGCCCAAACCTCATGTAGTTCCTCCTGTTGAAGAAACAAGCATGTTGGTATAAATGAGGGAGCCAATTTCAATAGATTTCTACATCTGAAAACAATAGTTTAAAGTGGCTCTCTCACAGGTAACCTCACTAAAATGGTTGGTAGGCAGTAATCTACCAGAGATAAAATAATGTCAAACTCGAGAATAAACATTAAGTTTTGAAAAAAAAAGTTCACTCGTCGCCCGTTCTTAATTTTCCAAACTCCATTTCCATCAGTAAAAAATCTCATTATCTCATCTAATTCAGCATTAGTAGGATGAAACTCAGAAAAGAAGTAGATAGGAACACTGTGCGGTTGGTATATGTGGTTAATTCGAATAGAACTGATATCCACATATTTCCCATGCACATAAACCAAATCATCTAATTCTTCGGACAAGTTGGCATAAAATTCACGAACAACAGAAATCACATAAACAACAGTGAAATAACAAAAGTGTTGCCACTGTCGCTCTATAATCAAGTACTCAATAGTACCATCAGGATGTAGAAAACTGCATTCTGCAATCAACTTCTTTGATTGCATATCCGCATATCTACCATGTGCCCTTACACTGACAAACTTATCAGAATCAAAAGTTGTCCTTTCCTTGCCTCTCCTCATTTTAGGAGCCATGTGTAATCTAAACAACTTTTAAAATAAATTCCAAAAATCACCATCTCAACTTCAAAGAGGCTCCTAAAAACTAAATCCAAACATAAAAAATCATTCAACCATAGATTTCACACTATTTTCATAAAATTTTCTAATTTTCGGCCTAATCCACATTGTGGTTGAAATCCATTGTCAAATCAAAATATTTCAAAGCTGGGGTGAAGATCTTACCTAGAGATAAAGAAATCCCAAGTTTGGAAGCCTATCTCCAAGCTAATCAAGCACAAATTCAAGCCTTAGGGGAGCAAAATGCGGAAAATGGAGGAAGGAGACGAACCAAGGGTGAAAATGGCGAAATCCGTTGGTCTAGGCACTTAAAAAGACTCACAAGTTATTTCAACACTATAGCGTCGGGTAGTGGCACTATAGAGCCCTGCTTAGCTTGATGAACAACGCTATAGCGCCCAAATGTGGCACTATAGCGCCATTCATACCCATATGGATTTAAAAAAAAAATTATATTTGAAAAGAAAATAAAAATCTAGGATGCATAAAGGCTCTTTTTCAATTTTTAATGATCAATTTTTTACTTATTGAGTTCGTCGCCAATCCAAAATTTCAAATTCACAAATTTTAATTTGAATACATAAAGCCACTTTTTCACAACACAACATAACATTTTCTTATATTAATAACAAGTTCAATAAAACATCACAAACACAAAGACATCACTCAGATGTTCATACAACACATACAGTAAAAATCACACTAAGTCTTTAAGCAAATACTATAGGCACACTACACCAAATTACACAACATTAAGACAGAAATATCTATATAAAAACAACCTTTAGGACCACTCCTGATCAGAAGTGATATCCTCCATTCCACTCACCAAATAATTTCTATCGTAGCAATGGTAGAAATGAGCACGGGGAAATTCCTTAGCAAACTTATCGTTGATCCACTTGTTGGTGCTATACAGTCACTTGACTATTTTGGAAGCACACCAAACTAATGAATTACAGTTTCAATTGCCAATCCAAATGCTCGTAATGACGTGACAACTTTTCAACCTTTGAATGCAGAAGAGAAATCTCATCATCAATCTTCTCAAGTTTCTCCATGAGACGCTCCAAAGTTACTGTGAGATATCCATTGAAATATGCTTGAGCATCCTTATGCAACAACTTCTTCTCTTCAAATCTCTCATTGTCATTGCTCTCCATGATCTCTCAAATGAAATTTTCACTCTCAAAAGTTTTTAGAATACTTAGGAATGTCATAGGGATACTTCGAATCCCGTCCTAGGCGGTTTTATAAACAGGAAGAAGAAGAGAAACCAAATTTTTGGCGGTTTTGATGAGTTATTCGAACTGTGGAGCTATAGCGCCAGATCTGGCGTTATAACGCCAAATTGACATACTCAATCTTCAGATTTCTTCATTACACTCTTCAAGTCCTTTAATATAATAATGTTTTGTCCCAACAAAATTGTATAAGACTCTCAATCACTATATAAAACTCATCACAACAATAATTTAAATTTCAAATCACACCGATAATTATGAGTTGTCTCCCAGTTTAACGTCGTCAGCCAGACATAACCAGTGTTTTACTTAGGTCTGACCAAACATTCTCCACTCATGTAAACTTTTAATTTGTGTACATTTACCTTAATCACTCCCCCAATTTTTGGATCTTCAATATCATCTGCTCCATATGGATATACTTTTACCACAATAAATAGTCCTTGTTGGCATCAATTTTTTATTTCACAAGTGTAGGGTGTCCACATGCATGACTCGGGATAGTTTACGGCATGTCCGTAACAACCAATAGTTCAAACACCTACCATTGGCACATGTTGAGGGACACGTAGTCGGGGTTATTTCGCTAGACTTTGGCTTTCACTCAGATGAAGGCTGGTCGGTATTTCATACCTTGGATGGCTTCGGTCGGGCCAGCACATGTTATTTTTCACGCCGCACACGAAACTGACTTAAATTGACTTGATCGTCAACAAAGTTGTCCAGATGACCCCAGACGAAGAAACGAACCGTGCTAATGCGTCCAGAAAGTCGATTTTACCCGGGAAGGACACCCATATTGTTGGGGTTCTGTGTACGCACAAATCAAGGGGGGTAAATACAATTATTATTATTATTTTAATATAAAAAATATCCTATTTAAACTATCGCTCCTCTCTCTCTCCCCCCTATCCACCGCGACAGACCCGCCGCAAAGCTCATCGCGATGGCTCCGGATCTCCTCCCTCGTGCTTCTGTCATCGACCGCCTCCCTTGTCGCCGGCCTCTTCGTCGTCGGCGGAGCCTTCAGCCACCGACAAAGCCCAGCCGCCAACCTCCTATGCATCATTTTCGCGTGAACTTCACGAATCTCGCACCTGATCTATGGCTGACGACACCGCCGGCGAGCTCGCCAGCGTATCCTCCCTCCATGACAGCGCTCCTTCCCCATTTTTCACGAACCTACCTGCTCCCTTCCCCGTTCTCGTGAAGCCTACCCAGCCTCCTCGAGTCCGACGTCGAAGCTCCTCCTCGCCGGTGAAGCTCTTCGTCGTCGGCTCCCCTCTGACCGCCAAAGCTCCTTCTGCAGCCGACCGAGCATTTCTCCTGCTCTTTCTTCTCCTTGGCTGGCGTTATCCTTAATGCCACCGGCTGTCCGACCACCTTCACCTGATCTCCTCTTCTGTCGTCCACCCCCTCGGAAACCTCCACTCAACTCTGATCCTCTCATTTGAGGTAAGGCCCTTAAAGACCAAGCCTACACTCCCTCCCTCTCATGGGGAGATCTTCACGACAATGTTCGTTCCCCTCGACTCGGAGCACCGACAACCTCGTCGTCATGCTCTCTTTCAGTTGGGAGCCTCGCCAAAGCAGCAATCACTTGTGGAGCGGCGATGACGTCGCAACATAAGGGAGCCCGTCGACCACTTGCAAAGGTATATGTGTTAGTTATATTTTCTTATGTTATGATCATTTATTGTGGGTACTTGTATACCTCAAGACATCAATGTTTCTTCTTCCTCATTGCACGGTTCGTTGCAAGGCGTGTCGGTGCATGGACCAGACATTGATGGGTTGGAGCAAGCAAAGAGAGCGCGTCTACAACTGTCACAGTGGTGAGATCCCTTAAACCGTTAGACAACCTTAGGATTAATAGTGTTTAGGCCTGTGGGTTTGATCACTCACAAGGGGTGCGCACTGGCGTGGGTGGGCGTGACGACGTACCTGCGTGATGGATCGTTGGATTTCCTAGAGCTAGCCTTTAGGTTAGGATTTCCCGTGCGTAGCCAACACCCTCCGTAGAGCCGAGTGATTCCCCTTTGCTGTGAGCCTTAGCATATGTCCCGATGGGTCGGAGTCCCACACTCCCCTTGCTTTGGTTTCCCCAGCATTACTTGGAGAAGCTGGGAGGTCAGACTTGGCAACGCGAGAGAAGCTTTGTAGATGGCTCGCTTTACAAAGTCTGGAAGAGTTCATGAAATGGAAGAAGCTTTGTAGTTAACCCTTTTCGTGACGCCGTGGAGAATTTTCCTTTCGGAGATCCGGAGAGAAACTCCTCAACTTTCCTAACCATAGCAAGAGGCGGCGATGCCGCACATCCAAGGGTCTAAACCTTAGGTTTCCCCAGTGAGGTCGCTAGCACGAGCTTGGTTGGTTACCTGCATGTTTATTTGCTTTGGATTGCATTGCATTTTTGCATGGAGCACACAAGCATTTAACTTCGCTTTGACCAGCCGCCCCGACCCAGCGAGCACTTTACTTTCCTTCAACTGGCTGCCTCAGTCCAGTGGGCATTTTACTTTGCTCCAACCGGCCTCCCAGACCCGGTGAGCATCTCACTTCGCTTCGATCGACCCCTATGATCTGGTTGAGCGTCTAACTTTGCTGCTACTGGCCGCCTCGACTCGGGGAGCACCTCACTTCGCTCCGACTGGCCTCACCGGCCCGACGCGCATTTCAATTCGCTCTGATCGGCCTCCTAGGCCCGATGAGCGTCTCACTTTGGTTCGACCGGTCGCTCTGACCCGGTCGACCGATCACTTTAGTTCGATCGACCACTATTGGCATCGATTTTTTATGCCATGGGCGTATGGGACGTCAATATTACTTAAGGAGGGCGTCCATGTTGTTGACGGTTTGAATACGAGGTAAAAATGCACAAATTATTGTTTTGACCCAAATTGTTAAAAAAAGTGGTTCGAACGACTCCGAACGATGAAACAGACCACGCGAGTGAGTCCGGAACGTTGATTCCACTTAAAAAGGGCGTTCGTTGCACCACAATTTTGCGGGCGAGGTAAAAATGCGTAAATTATCGTTTTGACCCAAATTTTAAAAAAAGTGGTCTGAACGACCCCGAACGACGAAACGGGCCACACCAGTGCGTCCAGAAAGTTGATTTTATCTA